>CM041537.1:17627980-17762980 GCA_023238725.1 Scortum barcoo
GAGGGAGGATGTCAGTGAGGTGTCGGTGTCCGTTGGCACTGAGATGGATACCAGCCTGAATCTCGGCTGGCAGTCCAAATGATTCAGCAAGCCCTCCGCTGTCTGAGCCTTGGCTTCGTCAGTCTTGATGTTTGTCACCTTGTGACATGTTCTTAGCTTGTTTTTATCAGTGTTGTGGCAGCTGTACCCATTGTTACTAACCTCCACGTAATCCTCAGAGGACACATAGCCTCTTTGTCCATTTTCTGCAATTTCCTCAAATTTCCCAGCTGATACTCCACTGCTGTTTACTGATGAAAGCTTCTGTGGAGTGTCTTTGTTATTCCTTGGCATCATGTCTCTGTTAATAATGTCCTCCGTAGTGATGTAATAAGGCTCATGAGTTGGATCATCCTCTGTGTCAACATGTTTCTTAGCTGTATTACAGATCTGTTTCTGGTCCTCAGGACTAAAGTCATAAAAACTAATGTTCTGTAGGTTTCCGTCCTTTTCCTTTATTTTCTGGCCACATCTAAACTTTAAGATGTTACATGTGACGCCACAATCAGGAGCTTGATTTTCCTCTCTATCTGTTAGAAAATCTTGTTGTAAAACAGGGTCCTTTGTGTTTTCATTGATGAGGAGACCAGGCTCATCTGTGAGAGACTCAGTCAAATCATCTGCTGTACCATCACCTGTTTCGTCCTGCCTCTCCTTCGTGTGTCGGTTGTCCGCAGAATAGCATCCTGCCACCTCATCAATGCTGTTAACGGAGATGTCTCCCACTGAGAGGCCGTCCCTGTCAGCCAGCGCTTCACCTGCATCGCAACCTTCAGCGTCCATGTCCTCCGCCATGTCTGTGTCTACCATCTCCACTGCCTCCTCGGAGTCAGCCGTGAGTCCAGCATCACTGACCCAAAGTGTTTCCAGGGAGTCCACCTCCTCTGTTAGAGCACTGTCAGTAAGCCGCCAGTCCTCATCCATCTTCTGAATCATGTCTTCTTCCTCTTCCTTTTCCTCCGCTGTGACCTCTCCATCCTCCGTCCTCTGTGACACATTCTGAACATCTTTCGGCGGTGATTTGAGGATGCAGGCATTTAATTGCCTCTCTGCCCGCGACCTATCTGCAACCACTTTGTTCAGGCCTTTCTCTGTCTCTTCATCAAACTCGGCATCTGAAGTTAGGAAGCTGCCATTAGTATATCCTCCCTGGTTGCCGTTGAGTTCTGGTGTGACTTTAGGTTTCGGGGCAATAAAAGGCTTGGGACCCCTGGCTGCAGACATGCAAGGGGAGGGCAGCTTCAGGCTGGCGTGACAAACAAACCTTGGCTTTGGAGCAACAGAAGGCTTGGTGCAGTCTGAAAGAACAACAGGAAAAGGAAACTGTAAGATTATGTGCTTTAAAATAGCTTACAGGTCATTTGTATTGTGTTCCTGTGACCTAAAACTGCTCAAAAGACTCTAGATATTGTCTTGTTGTCACAGTTCGATCATTTTCACAAAATGCATATGATATTTGCTGAAGAACTAACCTCAGAGCCTATTAAATGTAGGTCACTTTCCTCATACTTTCCAGTAAGAGCTACCCAAACTAAAACTTTTGCGCTAAAAGGACTTAAGAGGGACTTAAAATAAGAAATGTTCACTTTTACATCCTTTGAAAAAGGACACAAAAAAATTCTAAGGGATTTCCCTGACTCACTTCCTGTCATTCAAGTGAGAGAAACCCCTCTCAGGCCGCCTTTGCTGCTTTGAGAATTAAGACTTTATATACAGTAAAGCAACACTATTATTCATGTACATGTAATAACTTCAATCCATGCACAACATAGGATCAATTTCAGTGAGCAGCCTGAATTAACTACAAAGAAAAATTGGGGTCACTTTACCACTTGTCTTGGGAATGACAATAACCTAAAGATTTTCGCATAAGATGTGAGTGCCTATTAATAAAACTAGAGAAGACATACGCTATACTCTGGAACAAAACTGACATTAGACCTGTGGATGAGTGCAAGGCTGGCTGAAGTGTTTGTTACCTCCCAAATGCTGCCAAATCACGATAAAAATCTTTCTTTTCTTTTCAAAACAGACATAAAGTCATGTTACACTGCCCTCTGCACTGACATAAATAGAGTCTATGTTAAATACACGTTGGTTTGCTTCACGTCCCGTTGCTACATCTGGATTCACCATCTATTCACAGAAATAAAACCAAAAAAAAGTAAAAGGTAAGAAGAAATGATGAAAACTCAAACTCTAGTTCCTCTGAATAGTTCTTCTCCAAAATATACTAAACATCCAACACAGAGAGAAAAATAAGCTTTTATTCTGAGCTCCGCACAACAAACCCACCCTCTGCTAAAACAAATCATCTCACCTGTGTTCATTTTGGCGACGCGACCCTCTCCAACATCTCGTCCGCGAAAGCAGCTTCGACGCGCACAGTTTCACCAAACGCGTAAAAAACTGGAGCCAAACTCGGCTGAACTGCCCGGGCAGAGAGACGCACAGAGAGTGAGTGAGTCCTGACTGAACACGGCTCTGTCGTTCTGCCTCCCAAAGAGAGAGGGAGAGAAAAGAAACGCGGCTCAGCTGATCCGCCTTGTGCGTCCTCCGGCGCGCAGGACGCGACTGGAAACCAAATGGAGAGAGAGGGAGCTGGACCATCACGCCTCTCTCCGGCCGGGATCCCCCTCCCTGCAGCGGCAGCAGGTCCAAGTGCTGAAAACGTTTGCATCAACCCACAAGCGAATTTACAGGCTGATTAGTGGTTTAATACAAGTCACTAGCTGCTACAGCTGAGGGAGAGATGGATGTTGAAGGATGTTGAGTGACAGATCTGACATGTGCACGCAAACTTCAGACTTTACAGCAAATTTATAAGAACAGCTCTTTTTCTTTCTTTCTTTTCTTCTTTTGAAAACATCAGACTACACGGTTAAACAACAAAGTTTGGTGACAGAAAATAATGGAAAAAATGTTCCCACTTTATAATAAATTTGTTGTTTAGAAACCAATTGTAACTAACCGCTTTATTACTGGTAAATAAAGGTTTACAGGTGCTTTACAGATATTTATGTTTATAAGTCTTTAATAAGAACAACTTGACAAACAGTTTGACAAACGACATTTATAACTATATTTATTAATGTCTTATTACATTTTTATTCGCACAGTGAGTGTATTCATCAGAAATTATTCATCCATGAGGATTTATTCATGAATAAATCATAAATAACCAGCATTTATTACTCTATTCTTGTTATTCTTGTCATAGATCAGTTAACATCTTATAACTGGTCTATAAAGTAAACTACTGACTATTAACACAGCCAAATTAACATCACAAATTAATGTTTTTTTCACCTTAAAACACACCATGTACTATTACTTTAAACCCGGCATTCTTTCAGTATGACCATTTAGATGATAATGTGAAAATAAAATACCCTCAGATCCCATTTTGTTTCTGGATAATATTGTCATAAATTCATATTTCTCTGCATTACTGATTATGTCTCATTAAGAAAAAGTATGTCCTATTTGATCTTAACCCAGCTGATTGATAAAGCAGCACACCATCTGACTGATCAGTGCACAACAGGCCCTTTTCTACATAACAGGAAACTGCTCTCCCTGTTTCCTGCACAGCCCAAACTTCACATCCTTCGCAGCTTATGGACATCATGCTCACATTTAACCCCTCGGTGAATGAACTGTGACTCACTGGGGGTGAGGTAAGGGAAGCTATTTTTACGCTTGAATTGTAGTCAGCTGGTGAAGATTTATTGCGCGAAAAAATATATCTGTGCTGTGTATCGCAGATTCACTGGCAACAAGTAGGAGGATAAGAATGGGGAGTGGCTCTGAGGGGGAGTTAGTTCCTGGCAACTCCGAACCCAACAGCAACACATGACGCCATTTTCTATTTGGTGCCATTCAAGATGACCTGACCTCTAAAAATTACCTACTTTCAGGTCAGGAAACATGAGCAGGATTAGATATAATCCCAGTGTTATATACAATATGTTTCAGATTGCTCTAAGAGAGACTAATCCTGTCTTCCTGGGAGACAGAAGCTTACTCAGACACACAAGAGGCTTTATATAGCACAGTGATGAACTGCCACGTCTTATATTCTTGTGCATCACACTTTAAGGTCAAAAATCAATTCACCACTGCATGAGGAAATCTAAGCACATTTGTCACTGGTATATGATGATGTAAATATTTTGTCTGTGATGGACTCCCTGATTCTTTACTGTATTAATAAATCGGACCGCCCTACACAACCCAATGCAAAACACACAACTCATACTTTAAACAGTATGGTAGCAGAATATTTATTTCCGTGTGCTGATATTCAGACTTTAAAGAGTATTGTCACTGACAGAGTGTTTGGCTCATTGAAAAACATTATGTGGCTGCACCTTTGACCACCTTTTTGTTGGTGCAATAATTGTGTTTTCATATTTAGTCAATAAAGGGAAACAAGGTGGGCTCTGCAGTCTGCAGTGTGAGAGAGTAATAACAGATCCTCTGACAAACATGACTGATATGAAAATATGTTTTGGGATAAATATGCAATAAAAATGCTTAAGGTATAAGGCTGGCAATATGTTAATATTATGTCAAGATAAACTTTAAAGGCCAAAGCAAACAATATGTTAGTTTCTCTCTCAGAACTCAAACTCAAACAGCAGCAAGTTGTGCATTTGTTGGGGACTATTTTCAGCTGTGGATTAATACACAATTGTGCTATAGTTAGTATTTAGAGTAGCAGGATGGTGCATGTGAGATTGACTCAAATAAACTATAATTTCCATGTTCATTCTGATAAAGAAACATGTCTCTCAGTGCAACTGTGTGGCTCAGTCGTGTGTTTTGGATGACACTGGAGTTTATGGGACAGATGAATAAGTTACATAAATTGGGTCTTAATTGGATTTTCCAACAATAGGACAATTATTTAATTACTGAAAAGAATACATCCAGAGTCAGCCTTTAATGTGCTCAGCATTTCCAATCAATAAAACTCATGCACCTGCTGTGTTTCAGAGCACAAGCATGTACTGATTCTTTCAATTAGCTGAACTACAATGCAATGGGTTGGGCCTCTCTTTAAACGAGTCCAAATCCTAATCAATAAATTGTTTTAATCTATATAGATCTCTTTGTGCTTGGAATTAAAGAGATTCAGGTCACATATACACAGTAATGATATATTGGATGTGTACAGCAACAGTATTGGTATTTGGTGGTACATTTTCAGTAATAGATCAGTAGAGCAATGTGAGCCATGTGCAGTCTGAACCCCGAGGTTCATCTCTGTTTGTGTGTCTCCTGTTTGCGTCAGGCAAGGAAAGAGTGCGTCTCCTCCTCTCTCCTGCTCTGAGGTGAAACAATAAGGCAGGGGCTTAAAAAAGGAACTCCATCTTGATATACTCCTTCCTGTGACTGTTTTCAAGTCTTTCAGCAAAACTGGAGCACAGAGGGCGTAGTCACTAAACTTAAAGGATAATTCCAGTTATTTTCAACCTGGGCCTCATTGTCCTACTTTTTGACATCATCGCTGGTTTATGAGTTTCTGGAAAAAAAACTGGCACTTACTTCACTTTATGTGTCTCCAGTTGATAAGAAGCACTGAAATGTAATTTTCTGACTCATTCTTGGTCTCCTTTTAAAGACTTTATCTTTACCTGTAATATATCAGAAGAATTAGGTTTCATAAATGTGAAAAGCTCTGGCCGCCTATTAGAAATCCCTGTTTATTTATATAATCACCACCAAAATAAGTTGTGTTATTTAACTCAAATTAGCTGCAAATGAAGAAAAAAGAGTGGGTGTTTTCTATAAGGTATCCTAAACATGTCAGTATAACCAGTCTAACCTTGTGTTATGTTCCTCCCTTCACCCTAGACCACATAGGGACGTAGCACCTTGAATTCTAAAAAGGTTCTGCTTATTCAGATTGCTTTCTCATAAAACTAAAGAACCTATTAAACACATTTCAATTTTAATAAGGACAAACTGAAATAACAAAGGAACTGAGTGGTTTTAATACCAATTCCTACATTCACAAAACACATAAGCGAACAGACTAAAAATACAGGTGCAAATTTGTGTACCCTTGGAAAGTATTGTCAACTTGTGTTGTCTTTGGCAACTCTGAATCCTGTAAACTGTAAAGTTTTTGAACCAATAGGATGCAGGAACAAACTCTTGTCATGGCCATCTAATTTTAGTTTCCCTTCACATCATGACAAGGAAGAAAACACAGCTGGAAGGTTGTTTTTGTTCTTCTGTGAGAACTTTCTGACAAGTGCACAATGGGATAGGTTCTGACAAAGGAGGGCTGTAAAAACAGGATTTATGATACACAGAAACATTTGAAAAAAGGTTTAATTTCAGCATGTATCTATCTTATAAAAATCCTGTTTGTAGACATTTTTTGTCTTACATATTTCATTACTCACACATACATATGTGACAGACATTTACCTTAACACAAACTATAGCATAGACATTTATTTAAATAATAAATCCTAAAACAGTACTTTAACAATTTAACATTGTACTTCTTTACCATTTTCTGACTCATGATGGACTTTTTTTAAAGGGAAAAGAATGGAAGGAATGACTAGGGATATCATCTTTTCTATCCAATGCATTCTTGTTATAACTGAGTGCCTACACTACCCACAATGCATATTAACCACAGACAGTTCAACCAAAGACTCACATCTGTTATGGCAGTGGCAGCTCATGTAGCCTCAAGCAGAAACAAAGCTCCATTACAGAAGTTTACTAAACACACCTCTTTAACTTATATCCCCCAGAATAATTTTCATTTTCTAAGTTAATTTTCCTTCTAGTCCTTAGTCCCAAAGAGCAAACAGCACTGACTCGGGCATGCAGCATGACCCAAGATCCACCACCCAAGATCTGTAAACAGCCTTTGATTGTAACAGTTGGAGTAAGAGTACAGATACATATGTAGGTATATGTAGGACTTGGTAACCTTATCCAACAATACATGATACATAAAAGGACCTAAGACAAAGATTCCTATAGATTGACCAAACAGTTCAGTTCAGTTCAAATGTATGCATGCAGCCTAAGAACATTATCATATCAATATTACAGAAATGAATTATTTTAACATGTGAGTATGTCGCAAAACATCAAGTAAGGAGGAAAAAAGCAGTGTTATACTTGAAGCGTTTGAGGGAATTCAGAGCAGCTTTGTCTGTCAGTGTCAGTAAACACACTTGCACATTCAGTATTAATACACTGGTTTTTACACTCTCTATGCTAAAATGTTTTCAGTAGTATAATGCACATTAAAACCCTTGCTGGGATTTATTCATGGTCCTTTGACTTTCAGCAGATCCATCACACTTGATTTAAGTGAAGGCTATAAACTGAAACTGAACAATACATCCATCAGGTTGTTGTCATGGGGAGCAATAAGTCTAATGACCATATTTATGTGAGTGCAGATCACACGTCCCTGTAAAACCACACTGGATTAACCTGAACTGACCCCCCTGTCACGAGAGTGTCATGTGTGTCTTCCATTATGTGTATGTATGCAGTGGACAAGACAGTTTTAAATATATCGGATTATATCAGTTTTTAATATATAGGATTGAGCCTTCCGGCGCCGACGCGAGTGGCAGCCTCTCTAGCAGCTCCGTGTGTTCTCGCACTTTTGTCTCTTTTTTCTTTTTTTTTCCTCTTCTCTTTCCTGGTTTCTTGGAAAGTATTATTCTATCCTATGGATATGGAATCCATATCCTATGGATATGGATTCCTCAACGCCAAGACTCGTTTACTCGAGCAACTTTTTACACACTCTGAGAGCAAAGTCCCGCATCGGTGTGGTTCCGTGTTTACCTGTGGACGTAAGGAAGCCGTACCGGGGCTGCAGAGCCGGCGCTATGCTAAAAGCTAAGCAGGCTAGCAAAGAAGTGGAGATTCAAGCCTCCCGGTACCTTCGATGATCATGGGAAACGTGAACTCACTGCCGAATAAGATCGACGAACTGGCTGCGCTGACAAAGAACCTTAAAGACCTTCAGGGAGTGCAGTTTACTGTGTCTTACTGAAACGTGGCTAACAGCTAGCATCCCGGATGCTAACGTGGAGCTACCGGACTTCAGCACAGTCAGAGCGGACAGAGACACAAAAGCCTGCGGGAAGCGCAAAGGAGGAGGACTCGCACTGTATGTGAACAAACGGTGGTGCAATCCTGGGCATGTGAACATTAAGATCTCCACCTGCTGCAGGGACATTGAACTCCTGGCTGTAAGTTTACGTCCCTATTACTTGCCCAGGGAGTTCAGCCACGCCATTGTTGTTGTTGTTTACATTCCCCCGCGCGCCGACGCGGAGGCTGCGTGTGACGTCATCCACAGCGCTGTGGCTAAACTACAAACACAGCATCCTGAGGCTCTCGTGCTAATCTCTGGGGACTTTAATCATGCCACTCTGGACAATACACTGGCTGCTTTTCACCAGTACGTGGACTGTAACACCAGGGGGAAGAGGACTTTAGACCTGATGTATGCAAACGTGAAGGATGCATACAGAGCCACCCCCCTGCCTGCCCTGGGGAAAGCAGACCACAATCTGGTCCTGCTCAAACCTCACTACACACCAAGAGTGAGGAGACTACCAACAACCACACGCGCTCTTTCAGGAAGTGGTCTCCCGAAGCCGAGCAGGCTCTGAAAGACTGCTTCGAGACCACGGACTGGGAAGCATTGCAGGGGTCTCACAATGAGGAACATGGAGGAGATGGTTGACTGCACCACAGGACTATATTAACTTCTGTATGGACACTGTTGTTCCAGTAAGATCTGTACGATGCTTTGCTAACAACAAGCCCTGGATAACAAGAGTGACATCAAAGGCCTTCTGAACCAGAAGAAGAAGGCCTTTAAAGATGGCGACACACAGGAGCTTAAGCAGATACAGAAGGAACTCAGAGTCCAGCTCCAGGGAGGCGAAGGAGCAGTACAGAAAGAAAATAGAACAAAGGATGCAGAACAACAACATGAGGGATGGTGTGGGAGGGGATGAAGACCATCACTGGCTGCAGCTCCAAGAGAGGTGCCCCCATTGAGGGGGATGTGGGAAGGGCAAACCAGCTAAACCAGTTCTTTAACAGGTTTGATCACCCCAACCCATTCACACCTCTGATCACAGCAGCCCCCACCCTCCTACTCCCACAAGCCGTCACCAGCAATAAAAGAGGACACCTCCCCTCCTCCCCCCCTCACACCATCCATGACAATCACAGCTGCTCAGGTCTGTGGAGAGCTGAGGAGGCTGCGCCCCAGCAAAGCTGCAGGTCCAGATGGAGTATCACCGCGACTTCTGAAGGCCTGTGCGAGGGAGCTGGGACACCCCCTCCAGCGCATATTCAACCTGAGCTTGGGACAGGGGAGGGTCCCCAGCTGTGGAAGACATCCTGCATCATTCCAGTCCCCAAGAAACCACATCCTGGTGAGCTGAATGACTTCAGGCCGGTCGCCCTGACGTCGCACGTGATGAAGACCATGGAACGGCTGCTGCTCCATCACCTGAGGCCACAGACCCACCACGCTCTTGACCCTCTGCAGTTTGCTTACCGGGAGAAGACGGGAGTGGAGGATGCCATCATCTTCTTGCTCCACCGATCTCTCTCTCACCTGGACAGAGGAAGTGGTGCTGTGAGGATTACATTCTTGGACTTCTCCAGCGCCTTTAACACCATCCAGCCACTGCTCCTCAGGGACAAACTGACAGAGATGGGAGTTGGATCACACCTGGTGGCATGGATCACAGACTACCTGACTGGCAGACCTCAGTATGTCAGGCTGGGAGACTGTAGGTCCGACACTGTGGCCAGCAGCACAGGAGCACCGCAGGGAACTGTGCTCTCTCCGGTCCTGTTCACCCTGTACACGTCCGACTTTCAGTACAAGTCAGAGTTCTGTCATGTACAGAAGTTTGCATGGACGACACAGCCATCGTGGGCTTGTATCAGGAGTGGACAGGAGGATGAGTACAGAGAACTGATCAAGGACTTCGTCACATGGTGTGACTTGAACCACCTGCTCCTCAACACCACCAAGACCAGGGAGATGGTGGTGGACTTTAGGAGACCCAGGCCGCACCCAGAGCCGGTCATCATCAAAGGGGACTGTGTGGAGGTGGTACACACCTACAAATACCTGGGAGTGCAGCTGGATGATAAACTGGACTGGACTGCCAACACAGACGCTCTGTGCAGGAAAGGACAGAGCCGCCTGTACTTCCTCAGAAGGCTGGCGTCCTTCAACATCTGCAAGAAGCTGCTACAGATCTTCTACCAGTCTGTGGTAGCGAGCGCCCTCCTGTACGCAGTAGTGTGCTGGGGGGGCAGCCTCAAGAAGAAGGACGCAGCGCGCCTGGACAAACTGGTGAGGAAGGCAGGCTCTGTCGTTGGCACAGAGCTGGACAGCCTGACATCTGTGGCAGAGCGACGGACGCTGAACAGGCTCCTGTCCATCATAGACAATCCAAGTCATCCACTGCACAGCGCCATCTCCAGGCAGAGGAGCAGCTTCAGTGACAGACTGTTGTCACTGTCCTGCTCCACAGACAGACTGAGGAGATCGTTCCTCCCCCATGCCATACGGCTCTACAACACCACTCGGGGGGAGCGATAACTCAAACAAACTCCGGACTCACTACACACTCTCACTCACACACACACCTTGGACACACGCACTTTATCACACACACACATACATCTATTTATGGACTCAAGTGTGTACAAACTGACTGTTGCACAACTGTATGTCACACACTGCCATTTTGCACAGCTGCACCTTTGTAGGACTACTAGATACTTACTTTATATTTTTTTTTTTTTTTTTTTTTTTTTTTTAATTTCATAGTTTTAATTTTCTACGGTTATTGTTATTTCACATTGTACTTTTACCTTGTATTTTATTTTATTTTATTATAATTTCTTTTTGCATCTTACTGTACTTACTGCATGCCCTTAAGTTTTCTACCTTTCAATGCTGCTGGAAATTGTGAATTTCTCTTGGAGATCAATAAAGTATCTATCTATCTATCTATCTATCTATATCTGGATAGCGAGTGAATTTAACTCAATGCGAAATTACAACGTCAACCTCATGTCCAGCAAATCTGCGACAAAGATTCAAAGGGATTTGATATCACAATATAATATTATTAATATAATGAAGTATAACAAAATCAACCTCCTATTTCCTATGGACTAAATCACTAGTGTGTTTATTATTTATAAAAAAGCTACTTCTCTCTGGTCCATATAAAACATATGAAGCTACATCCTGCAGCCAGTTAGCTTAGCTTAACATAAAGACGGAAACAGTTAGCCTAGCTGTGTCTGAAGGTAACAAAACTCACCAACCAGCAGCTCTAAAGCTCCCTGATTAACACACTATATCATGTTTGTTTAATCTGTACAAAACCTCAAATGTTCAAAATGACACACTGCGCTGTCGAGGGGGGGTTATGTGCCAGACTATTATTTGGCAGGGAGCGGTAACTTCCTGGAGTCTCTGTTGGTTGCCTGGCAACTGCTCCCAGCTAATAAATAGTCTGGCACATGATCCCAACGAGACAGCAAATTGTTGTTGTTACAAGGATTGAACTAATGAGCAATAATTAAGTGTTAGTGAGCTTTAGAGGTGCTGGTAGGTGGATTTTTGTTACCTTTGGACGGAGCCAGGCTAGCAGTTTCCCTTTGTTTCCAGTCTTTGTGCTAAGCTAAGCTAAATGTCTGCTTCATATTTACCATACAAACGTGAGTTTTATTGATCTTCTCATCTAATCATCATCATCTCCCAAATAAACGACGAGCATATTAAAAAAAAAAAAACTCATAATAGTCCTTTAATGATGAAATTTACCACTTTACATTCCTTGAAGATTTTTTTTGTTCACACTTTGTAACTTGTTATCATGTTTTGTTGTTGTTAATGTGTTTGTGGCGGAGCTGCAGTGTGTTTAAAATCAGATGTTTACTTTGGCTGGGCAAACTGCCATTTAAGTTTAATTAATAATGAAGAGAAATGCAGGGGGATAGAGTCAGTGTTTTTTTTTAGAGGTAACATTAATCTTCTGCTGAAGGACACATTGATATGCAAGTAGCCCCTTAACAGCCCCTGGATCTAACAATCAATACTGGCCATGTGACCCTGGAGCGAGTAAGAGTGACAGCGGTGCTGCCAAGAAACATTGCCTCCTCCCTTTGAAGCATCTAATCTAAGCATAGTCACTGACAGCCACATTTCACCATCAAATTTACCTGATCTGACAACACTGAACACACTTTAAACTCTTACTTATCATTCAGCTTCTGCCCCTTCCTCATGTTTGGCTTAAAGGATTCCCAAATCTACCGACCTGGAACAAACTTGGGACAAAGTCCGAACGCAGAAAAATTAAAAAGCAGAAAAAGTAAAGACTTTTTTGCTGCCTTTAAAAGAGCACCATTTCCCATAAGGCCTAGACCAACGTGAGTTAGGATTTAAAATGCTGAAAAAAAGAAGAAACGTCATAAAAAGGAGTCCATGAGTGAGTGGAGGTTTGGCGGCTTGTTTAGATATATCTGTAATAACAGCAGGACAGAGAGGATAATGTGAAAACTTTTAGACACCCTCCACAGTGTGGAAGCTTTTAGACACCAAGATCACAACTGAAAAGTGGGAAAGATTACTTTAGAGGAGAGCACTGGTGAGTTTATGGATTTATACGTATGGATAACACAAGCACCTGCGCTGTTGTGTTGCTGAAATTTCATAGGAGCTGTAGTTTTTTGTATGCTCACAAGATAATCATTTTTTAGATTAAATAAAAAAAAAGATAAAATAATAAAGGTCTTGATTTCTGATAACAACTTCTGTAGTGGATGCTGATTTGTCCATATGAGGAAGATAAACCTCAGAAACAGGCTTAATTTTTTTTTCAGACAAACCGATGGATGACATGCTGAATGACTGCGCTGAGCTACTGCAGCTGGTGCCGCACAGACTGGATGTGATGTCAGGACTTTGATTCTCCATTACCAAACAACCCCACTAATGCCATCAGAGTTTCGAACACTGCTAAACTGATTGGTGCATGAAATTATGTGACATCACCTTTTTCAAACCCCACTCACTATTAATCCATCTCACACAACCAGTTTCTAGCTCCACTTATCAAGGTAGCTGCTTTTCAGTATAATGGAAAACATAGTAATATGATAAATACTAATAATAGTCTAGAAGGAGGGGACATAAAATGATAATCATATACATGGGCTTTAATGTCTTTTGGTAATCACTGTTCATTCAAAATGTAAAAGATATTTTATCCGTTGTATAATTTCACTGGGAGAGTGAAGGATTTTTGTGAATCAGTACCTTATGAAGGAGTTCCTTTACAAAATATGCTGTATATAACCACAATAAGAAGCAACCCCAGAGTTAACTGCAGGTAGGGAGCATGCTGGGTGGTTTCGAGGAGGCAGAGAGTGAGAGTGGACTGCCAATGAGTTCCTTTCCTTCCTTTTTCACTCCTTTTTTCCCTTTCACACAAGCAGAATTTATGAGGCCATTACGAGTGTGCATGCAGTGTCAACAGTGCCCAGCTAATATCTTTATCCAGCGCCGTGAGGAGCGGGGGGCCTGTCAGACAACACATACACTGCCCAGGAGACAAACTGCCCTCCCAGCTCACAGTTCAGCTGAACACACACGTAAACACTTAAGACATCTAACATGCCTCAGCATCGCAAACACAACACATTAACCGGCTCTCTTCTAAGGTCGCCAGAAACTTCAATAATGAATTCATCCCCAGCTTTCTATTATTATGAGCAAAACTGTTCATTAAAAGAGGAAGCTGAAACCTGGTCAGATGCCCAGAGGATTAAAGTCTGTGCAGTACACCCTGTGAAACATCAACATTTAGTAATATGTTAGGTTAATACCAACTACTGCTGAGTGTCTGTAGAACTGAAAACTGTCATCAACAGATCTGTAATCTTGTTTAGACCTTTTTTGCCATCATTAATTAATTCATTTGCATGAATCCGTACTGCTTGTTTGTAAACAGCATTCAAAGGATAACTCTAGAGTTCTTATTGTCAACAAATGTGTTCATCATACTATGACTTTCCTACCTTGTGGCTTTCAGCTCCAAGCCCACTGGTTCCTCTGAAGATAGACATGTTTAACAGCAGGACACAAATATATAGTTTTACTATGTGTTTTTAATCATCTTTGGACAACAATAGCACAGATGAATAAGGTATATCAGGCTACACAGGCAGTACTTTGTAGGATAGCTTTATTGTTGCTTTTGGTCTACAACAACAGACCAACAACAACAACTACAGCACTTTGCCAATTGTTAATATTTGAGAGTGATGGCTTCTTCTGTTAAATGAAAAAAGGGGTTGTTTATATTAAAGTATGTTTATCTATATCAGAACCAGAATGCAGGTGCTGTATCGACACCAGAACTGGAAAAAAAAAATCTAATGGTCCCCAATATGTGGTCAACAGAGAGTAAAGGTGTTATTTACAACATAATTCAGCCACCCCATGTTGTGAACTGAACTGCAGCCAAATGCTGTCATTTGAGACTCTGCGGGGCCTTTTGTCCCTCTTTCTGTGATCCATCTGCTGCTGGGGAGACGATGCAGCAAGCCTGTCATCAAGCTCACTGGCACCAGTCGGTTTTGCATGTGTCTGTTTGACACAACACAGCGGGAGTGGCATTATGGCCTGGTGGCAAGAGCGGCTCAATAGCTGTGGCGGCATTAGCTCTCATTACGCACACACCAACTCATTACAGCTCACCGTGGGGTGATGCTTACAGCGGGACCCGGGCCTCCATCCGAAGCACATCGTCTCGCAGTGTGGAGGTGGCGATACGCGGCAGTGAAAGATGCTATTCACTGATGGATCATTAAAGAAGCCTACAGCAGCAAAATGGTGCTTGTGTTGAGCAGTGTGGGATGTCGAGGCAATAATGTGTTTTAATTGTCTGCCCTATGGACACTGCTTTAAATTGGAAGCATGTGGTCAAATATGTTCTGATTTTTTATTGTCTTATTTTTAAGCATCTTTCTGTTGTGTTCAGAGTTTGCACTCCAAATTTAAAAGAAAATGTATTTCTGAGGTACAGTATTTATGTAGGGGGTATTATGCATGTACATTATTATTATGCCATTTTATGAAGTTGTAGTGGTTGTAGCATGAGCTTTATTGGCAATGCTTTTAGTGATAACTGTAGTCATTGTAGCAGAAAGAGTAACAGTAGAAAAAAGGGATAAAACAGGCTGAGAAACCTGCACTAGCTGACTTTCTTTCTTTCTCTATATTTCATGCTTGTGTCATATGGCATTTCTATGAGGACTCTGACAACAGATAAGAAGTTAAACTCCTGCAGTGCTCCACAGCTGAGACAAGCACACAGAAGAACAACTTACATCCCAAAGCGAGAATCGCATCGTGTTGAAAGGAAATGAAACCAACCAGCTGGCCATCTCAGGTGGTATAGTACAGAAGCTAGAATTAATTTAGATGGATAAACATGCTTACGTATCAGAAAAGAAATGTAATAAGCTCTAATGAATGTTACATTTTCCACCTGACTCTCTTTCAGTCTTGCTGGACCTCACAAAAAGCCCCCCTATTGTTTTATGACTCCACTAAAAAACTAATCTCAAAGTTATTTTAAAACTCCAGTGGTTTTTTCTCAGTGTTCTCTTAAACCAGAGCATGTGTCTGTATTTTACCTGCACTCTGCCTGTTTTTAAAAAGTGTTCCTGTGGTCTGTGAAGACCACAAGATAATGAATAATAATACATTCATAATGCCTTATGATCAGCCTCATAAACATGCATAAGTCTGTCTAATGCACTATGTCAGTCATAAAACTTATATATGTAACTCCTAATGAATTATTAAAGTTAAAGTGTCTTATAGATGGTTTTATCATTAAAAACTAGAGGTTGACTATCTATACTCACCTCAACACAACTAAACAATCAAGAACTCATGGTATGCCATAATAGCAATACCTGAGGCCACTCAATAAGCTGATTCTGAAGCTGCACTGCACTTCTCTTATGATGCAGCACAGATTCGTTTAAATGCATGGTCACACATTACACTTTACTAACCACCAAAAATGGCACAATATGAAGAAGCAAGCCTAACAAAACTGCAAAGACTATTAGAGTCCTTACAACAGCCGATGGTTGAGGTGCGTAAGGGTAAGTATAGGGAGTCATAATGTATTATAGGCCACACCAATCAACCTCTAGTTTACAACTATTCAAGAGCATCCATAAGACACTTTAACTTATAATTCATTAGAAGTCACATCTATAAGTTTTATGACCATTGATATAGTGCATCAGAAAGCATTATATGTGTTAATGAGTCATGGTCTTGAACTACTCAGCCATCTCCCTTTAAAACTATACTATTTGTTCAATTGTTATAAACCTCTTTTTATTCTGTAGTAGTTTTCTAAATTTGTTTGTTGACTCAATATGCTTGATTTTACTGATTGAGTCTTAATGGCCTATTATCCTTAATGGAGCCAGTAGTAATCCCTTTATTCCCTTCACTTGTTTTTATGTTAATGTCAGTAATTTAAAGTGGAATCCTAAACTGATCCTAAAAACTCAAAATCCTGTCTCTTTAGGCTATTTTTGTGTAAACTCTCCTGTTGAGTAACACTTCCATTATCAAACACTCCTCCAGCTCAGTGAGCTTGGAGTTGCAGCATCTGCCCTGAGAGCTACAATTTATGATTTTGATTCCTTTTCCCAGTTTGTGAGTTCAGTACCCATTTGGGTCATTGAAACCAAGCATCATAAAACTGCCCCAAGAATTAAAAACCTCTTATAGATGAGTGTCTCATCTGAACTCATACCACATCTGGGACAGCAAGAAACTGTGTACAGATCCTGGGGAAGACCTGTATGATGACAAAGTACAAGCAAAGCAAAGACGCTCCAGGAAGTTACCACCCCCAACCAAGAGATTTGTGTACAGATTAAACAGAAAATATAATATATAATAATATAATTGGTTAACCTGTTAGCTCTATGATGCTTTTAGATGGATTTTCTCAATCTTCCGACAAAGCCAGGCTAGCTGTTTCCCCCTGTTTTTAGTGTTTGTGCTAAGCTAAGCTAACCAACAGCTGTCTGTAGTTTAGTGGAGAGTTTGATGATAACACTCTCACATCTGTCCATTACTGATTAATGGACAGATGTGCAAATAAGTGTATTTCCCCAAAATAGCAAACTTTTCCTTTCAGTACAACTAAGCATTTCCTTTGAGTTACATCATAGACCTCAGTTCCCAAAGCCCAATAACACTTAATTTATTTATAAACGTAATTTCAACAGAACTTTAATAATGAATTATAATTAAGGTTTTGCTGTTAGATTTGAGTACCTTGATTGATTAGACTGATTAAAGACTTTTTGAGGTCAAGAGTTGTTTTTAGTCTTATTATGGTATCTGAAAGGATATGATGAAATTCTTAGATTATTGTATCTATTATACAGATGTATAGATCAAAAAGATTTAGATAGCTTTCCTTTATAAATCTAAAAGTAACATCTACTATATGTATGTTACTTAAGGTATTTTATACAGAATTGTCGCCATTTTATAAATTTTGTTTGTTTGTTTTAACAACTGGGGGTAAGTTACCCTGAAGCTGTCACAGATGAGGATCAGTGGGAATCAATACAGACACAATTTAGGGCAGATCCAGACCAATAACACAAAAACTCTAGAGTACTGAAATATAATTATATCTTACTGTCTATCTGGTCTGTGAAGGGATGTGTTTGATCTCACCACATCTGAAGTCTTATTTTGCTAGGAGGCAGTGTAAACAGCTTATTGTCCTGACCATTCTTCGGTTGGCTTTTATCCCAGTAAAACTGCTTTAACCAGGGGCCAGACCTGCCCCTCCCTCTGTGGATCAAGGACCCGCAGTGCAATAAAGACAACATTGATTGCCTGCTCAGGTTGTGAAGACATCAGACAGGATTACTGAGAAACAAGTGTCAGACACCATCTTCACCCCATAACCTTCCTCATAAAGGCTCCATCAGCTCCTGTGCTACAACGACTTTATGGCTGCATCGTATGAAATATCAACAGTAAACAGTAAACCATGTTTGTGACTGTACATGCGAGTGCTGGTTTAACAGCTAATACTCTGCAAAAATATTAATAAAACTGGAGCACTTTAAAAAGCATTAGATCTGAAGCTGTTTCCCCGTGCTGAAGGTCATTTATTTTCTATTATGGAAACAGCGGGTTGCCGTTTTCCTCAGCCCCAACAGGATTAAACTGCCACAACTAAATGTAGAGATCATTTCTCAGTGCAGCTGGTCCCTGAGAGGAGGGTGGATCTGTCAACGAGATACACCTTCCTGTCACTAATAAGTGATTAGACTCATCAAAATGGTGAGTCAGCAAATTAAGCTGAGAAGATGCACATTTTTCTGAGCTCTGTGCTAGTTACATGTGCTGTGGTAATTCTACACAAAAGAGGGGTCAGGGTGCTTCTTGCTCTTCATAGCTCAGAGTGGACAGTCAGCATGGGGGCAGGAAATAAAGGAAGCTGCTCTTTTATCTATGCAAGAAAATACAGAAAGGTGACAAATGTAAAGAAATCCTTGACCCCTACAGTGAGGGGTTCTGATGGATCTGTTATGGGTGGGGGCATTTTGCAGGCATGGTTTGGGTCCACTGGCTCCTACACACACACACACACACACACACACAGACATATATGTATATTGAAATTGAACCTTGTGGCTGTGTCAGAGGGAAAGTCATAAGATCAGCAAAGTCAAGTGAATTCATCCTTGTGGAACCATGAAATTCTGTACAGAATTTAATTTCATTTTGGACCAACAGACTGTCATTGCCACATCTGATTGCAGACAGTGATCAAAATTAGTCCAACTCTGTGCCCTATTAGTGCTGAATTATTTTGTTGTAAACCTCATTTAACAGAGCGTCTCTTTATTGTTCTGAGTATTACAATCTGTACTGCATTATGTGTGTGAGAGGGAGCATATTTAATCATTTCAATCCCTGTATGACTGTCACTGTATTAGCATCATCTCACCTCCTAGGCAGCAGATTTACTCAACCAGCAAATTGGCTTCAACATTTCAGACAAACACATTGAAGTTCACAAACAGATATACTTAAACACACACTGTGTATGAACACGTACATACGCATACACACATTTACAAGGGGGACAGTGCTAAAGCTGCATGAGTGTGGATTTCCCACTCTGCCCAGACAGGGCTAACTTGAGGCCGCAGGAACAAATAGGAGGAAAAAACACAATGTTTAAGGTCACAGTGAGGTCATCAATCCACCACAGTGCACTAGTGGAAGGAAGAAAACCACCTATTCATACAGGAGATCCAGAAAACACACCAAGTGCCAAAGTACCTATTCTCCTATTCTCCTGCCTGAGAGAGGAAACGAGCGCACCAGAAATCAGGCCAAACATCTAATGAAGAGGGTAATGGGGTGATCTGGTCTTTGATCTGTGGTCAAGTTGTAGTTCCAGCTCTTATTAATCAAACAACTGGCAACCACCAACTCCTCTGGATAGTTCCTCTGTTGTTTCCTGACATGTTTCAGGTCTCACATTGTTCCTGTGGACCCAGAACAGGGGTGGAGGTCAGAGTCAGACAATTGACTGTGTCTGTGTCACATTTTAACACACATAAACAAACATAATCCACTGACGGACATACTGTCCTTTGCAATTTTGGACTTCTGAATCACATTTCATATTTAAAACCAGCCTCACTGATGTGGAGGTGGCAGAGGTCTGCTGGAGGTCAGAGGCAGGTGGTGTCCAGTCAAGACACCAAGGAGCAGCAATAAAGAGGTTCAGTTCACGTTGTTGATGGCTTTTATGTCAGCAGTACAGGAAAGTCACTCATCAGAGAAATGGACATTTCTTAAACTAAACACATTCACAACTGTGCTTGCTACCATTTCCCAGCTACCATGAATCAACAGTTTGAGAAATGAAAGGTAATACAGAGTAGTTTTTACAGTTTGTTGGCAAATCTTTATATGTTTAATCCCAATGAAATGAGAAATAATCTGCACATTTTTGATAAATCAATAAAAATGCCAAATATTCCCTTATTGCACTATTTAAGATGTGAAGATTTGTAGCTTTTCTCACTCTTATGTGATAATAAATTGAATATATTTGGGTTTTGGACTCTTGGAAGGATGAATCAAGACATTTGAAGGTGTGCTTGAGAAAATTGGACACTTTTCTCTATTTTACAAATATAACAACTATTTAAAGGAATGATAATGAAAATAGCTGCAGCTTGTGAATTAAGGTCTTTTACATCTCAGATAGATCACTGTAGCAGCAACTAGTCTGGTCACTTGGGAGAGGTTTTCTCAACAAGGAGTACAGTACCATCTGGTGGATAATTTCATACTGCAACTCAGAGTCTAGACTTCAAACATTTGTAACAATCTTGTTTCATGCCATCATGCCATTACATAAAAGCTTCAGGAAGCTTCATATGTATAAGAAGTCAAACAACTTAAAACAGAAAAATGACCAAGAAAAAAGTCTGAACAATTTTCGGTTAAATTCCTGAAATTTATTAAATGTTAAACCTGAGCTGAGACACTGAATTTATTTGTATCTCAGCAATATTTACATTTACAATCTGAAGCAACTGCACAGGAAATATTATGTTAATGAGATCAGGTAGAGTTCCTGTAGAAAGACAACATGTCGTCTAGACTCTGTGCAGGCTGTTGGGCCTGGCCAGGGGGCGGCTGCTGAGGCGGAAACTGGCTCTGCTGCTGAGGCGGGTACTGGGGGGGATACTGGGGGGCATAATGGGGAGGATACTGGGGGGGATATTGGTTCAGGTACTGTGGTGAGAGAAACAGAGGAGGTGGTCCGGCAAACTGAGGAGGAGGAAACGGAGGATAAAATGGAGGAGAGGGATACTGGGGGTTAAAAGGCAGAGCAGACACAGGAGCTGAATCTGCTGCCTGATCTGAAGGTGATGGCTGTGATGAGGGCTGCGTTTGTGAATGAGCTGGAGGATTTTGTTGAGGTTGAAGAGGCAACTGAGCAGCTTCGGGATGAGACTGTGGCTCCTCCTTGGTCGCAGAGACTTCTTCTGGGCTTTTGGTCCACTGAAAGGACATCTTGGATTTACTCTGAGTTTTATTCTTCTCCAGTTTTTGTCGTTTCTCCTCAGAAAAATACGCAGAGGGAGGTGCAAATTCTGAATCTCTCTCTTCGCGACGCCGAGTTTTCCACTCACTAAACATAAACTCTGGAAGGAAAAAGTAAAAAGGTGATATTAAAGAAGTAAGTTATTTGATAAAGTGCAGAAAGAGCAGCTTTTATATTAAAATATATTAACAATAACTATCTATGGTATATATGATTCATACTTCAATTTGAATTCTTGTTTCACCCAGTACACATCTAAATACAGCCCCAAGAAAAAAGGGAGAAGAGATTTTAACGTCTGCACCTACAACTATATAACCCATGCCTTTACTTGCCACATGGTGATTTTATAAAGAGAGTAGAGGATGCACCTACATTTACTACAGAGGCTGCATGACACCTAAATAGTACTACAGCCGATAGTAGAGAGAGATTTGACTGATCGTGTGTGTAATGTGAAGCAAGTTTAATTTGAAGTGATGTAATTCACATTATATTCAAAACAACATTCATTACTGATTCAATGCAAAAAAAACAGGACCCTGAAACTAAAGATAAATGGATTTCAGCCATTATTATTTTTTATTTAATTATCTACTTATTTTTCTGTTGTCTACTTCACTCAAGTAGACATTTGTACCGCTGCGTTTGCATCCCAGAAAAATATCAGTGAGGTAAATGTTCTACTTATTTTTTCCTCCACCTGGTTCCAACATCAACTTTTAAATACGGACCTTTAAATTATAAGACTGACCTTTGCCTCTGTCCCACTCCCTGACATGAGGAACTCCTGGTCTGGTGTCCTTCCTTTCTTGGATCTCCACTTCCACCTTCTTCACTGTGCTGACCTCCGGGGAGTCCTCTGCTGGAGGCGGGGGGCCTATTAATTCACCTTCGCCCTCCTCTCCTAGGACAATCAGTTCACAAGCATCCTTCATTAAGTTAATGGGAACCCTGAACTTCAGCACACAAACAAATTTATATGCAAACTACTTCTATAATATCAAACACAGCAGGATTCTAACCTTCAATCTCCTCCTCTCCCGGCTCGCCCTCAGTGCCATCCAGGTTGGCCTTCTTCATCTTCCTCTGCCTCACCTTGGCCAGTCGGGCATGCAGGATGGTCTGCCTCTTCTCCTTCAGTTGTTCCCTCTTAGTGCGCTGCTCTGTTGTCTGAAGAATGGGAGAAATGGAAAAGAGAGACGAAGGCTGAGCAAAAACTGAAAAGGTGCATTAATCATCTGTTGGATGCATAGTAGCTTTTATTCAGTAAACACAATGAATATACAAAGATTTTGAGTGTGAAGCAGCATTGTCAAAGCTGGAAACAGCAGTGACCTATTCAGCAAAACTCTGTACCCAACAAAGACATAACACAGGGGTACAAAGACAACAAACGCCTGTCAGTTCCAGTGCTGCACATACATGTGGGAGTATGCTTGCAGTGTGGAATGATTTTATGTAGTCACTAAAGATGAATATGTCTCAGCTCACCTGGTCTCTGAGCATGTCCAAAGTTTCTCTCTGCTTTCTGCGCTGCTCTTCATCCTTAGAGAACGAAAAGTAACCCACGCCGAGCTCCCGAGCCTCTGACATGAGGAAAGAGACAAAATGCTTTTTAGACCAGAGGACTTACCAACCAAAATAAAACGTTTTAAGAAATGTTTTAACAGTAACCTTGTCCCCTGATATCTTCATAGTGGATCGGTCCAATGGGCCTCTTCATAGCCTCCTCTTCCTCCCTCTCCCATTCCTGCCTCTGCAGCTCTCGACGCATGTCCTCTGAGAGTAAGGTCTTGTCAGATGAGGCTTTTCTACATGAAATATCAAGAAGAGTTTCCAGCATGACACCAACATCCAGAAACCATTGACTGCCCCTTCGAAGTTTGGGCAGAGTTTTTATTTGTTGAATATTTACCCTTTTCCTTTAAGGTCTTGGTCCATTTTCTGAAAACCTGGCAGATCTTTCTTCATGCATCTTCGAGATCGTCCCAAAGCATCTACGTAATCCACCCTACAGAGAAACAGCGCAGCAGACAAATACTTTATGAATAGGTTTCACATTTATTCATTTTTCAAACATTACTAGAATTATATAGTGAATGCAGTTTCACATTTTCTGTCATTTACAGTCTTTATAACTAGTGCTTTTTAGGGTAAGTACGGTGGTGATGGTAGTGGTTTAAAATAAATCACTATGACTGCTTAATTTCTAAAGTTAATTTATATACTTTTAAACAATGTACAGCTCAACTACATTTTACCACAACATTACCAAACCTTTGAAAATAAATGAATCAGACATTACCATTCCTCATCTGGGTTTTGAGGGGGGGGGATTGGAGACAAGTCTCTGTCCTCCTCGTCTCTTTCTTTTTCCTTCTGTGCAAGTGTTTCTTTCTTTTTGTCAATAATCTTCTGAGTGAAGTCAACCAGGAACAGTCCCTCCGTCTCCTCATCTGACAAGTCACAAAGCAAATCGATTACAAAAAAAAATAAATAAATCACTTTGTCGTGCAGCTAAATATCAGGAAGATTTCATTTACACTCCACCGACCTGGAAAGTCTCCTTTGGTCATCTGCTCATAGAGTTTGGCCTTCTCCTCCAACTTGCGTCTGTAAGGAGAAGATAAATGAAGAGTCAAATTGATTTTTTTGGTCATCATTATATCATTATTACAACAGTAAGTCTCCTGTCTGATGTGTTGTACTCACTTTGCTGTATCAAGGCTGCTCTGCTCCTCAGCCAGCTGCTCTGCATCTTTCTCTGCTCTGGCTGACACCCCAGCATTTTGTTTGCTCCAGACATTAGGTTTCTAAAAAAGACAACACATTCTGGCTGGTAAATACCTCCCAATATGTAAGACCCTGTCAAATAAACCCTAATAAACACATACTGCACCTTGACTTTGGGTTTTGATGTGAATCCAGCACCAGCACTCTGCTGCCCAAGTTTCTCCTGCTTGAATTGTTCCTGCTTTCTGTAAAGTTCAGCTTTCAGGTCCACCAGCTGAAAGAAACGAGGTGTAAAGAAAAGACTAAAACTGTTTATTCTCTAACTGCTAGAACAACAACTGTGCCTCTGTTAGCCTGACAGCAGCTGTTGTTATCGTTTAATTAAACGCCCCACAGACACACAGAGGATCAATAACGTGTTCCTGAAGTTGCTTCTCACAGAAACTCACCGATGAAGCAGTCACACTGAAGGGTTTCTTCTTTTTATCCATGTTTTATGTTTATTTTGAGGCTCATAATCTCCGGGCTAGCTGAGCCTGACTTCTTCGTTGGTGCTTGTGTTGGTCTCTAAATGGCGCTTCATCGCCAACTAGTGGCGATTTCATGAAAACGCAAATTGCTCTGCTGCCCTTTTTTCATGTAAAGGTTCATTTTTTTCTCTGTCTTGAAAACGTACTATTGAGTGAACTGAGCTTATATTATAAGAAAGGCAGATTCTGTGATTTAAAAAAGGATGTTTTTTTTTAAAAGGATCCATTACGGCTTCTCACCAGTGGTTCAATGTAACTGAGTACATTGACTCCAGTACTCTACTAAGATAAGTTCATTGTTTCAGCAGCAAGACACAGTGGGAATAACAGTAGGAAAATATACGAAGCAGAACATAAAATACAGTAAAATATCTAAAGTACAATTTTGAAGTACTTGTACTTTACTTGAGTTATTTTCTTTTTGTGCCACTTTCTCTTTTCCCCCACTGCCACTGAGAGAGAAATACTGTTCTTTTTACTTCACCACAGTTCCGTGACAGATTTAAATATCTTAATGAATTAAGATTTCTGCTGACCAAACACACACAGCTTATACATATGATGTTTTGTTATGAATTAAACCACCCACCAATATATACAAGCAAAGCTGAAATGCTGAGTCGATCAATCAATTAGTTAACCAACAGAAAATTAATTAGAAACTATTTTGATAAGTTCCTTTGTCATGCAAAAACATTTCATGGCTTACAGATGTGACAATTTGCTTATTTTTCTTTTCATAATTTTAAAAAAATTTATAATAACTGTTCACTACTGGGTGAAGCAATTAAAAGCCTCACATCGACCAACGACAAGAGTAAAATCCTGCTTTTACATTAAAACATGAATAATAATATTCTCATGATATAATATATAATAGTATATTAATCACAGTCTGCACAAAGTGCTTTTACTTTCAGTACATTTTGCTGAGTATACTTAGATACTCTTACTAAAGTAACATTTTCAATGCAGGGCTTTTACTTGTAACAGAGTATTTTCACAGCGTGGTATTTGTAGTATTTGTACTTTTACTTAAGCTAAGAATCGGAATACTTCCTCCATTAGTGCTGTTCACAGTTTTTCATTTTTAAACAGAAAACTAAGCAAGGATATGAAATGTTCCTGTAGTGAAAGGGCAACTAAATGTGTGCAAGATATTTTGAAAAAGCTTTGATTCTCATGGTGGAGCATGGTGCTCCTCAAAGCTTCCTGTTCATCTTCTTCCCTCTCCTGCAGCTCTCACTGCAAGATGTTATATTCCTCTCAGACCATAATAACAGTAGAGGTGCAGTTCCCAGCATGAGATAGAAGAAATGACAGCATCTCGTCTGTAAAATAGACCTGATACATTAATGCTTTGGAGGAAGTTCTAACAGTAACTGCATAGTAAATAATGACCCTTTTTCATAATAACCAAAACATTCACCATCAATGTTATCTGCTTCCACGCAATTTGATCACACCTGTCAGAGAGTTGTATGTCTGCTAAAGAGTTAGATTCCTGTATTTTATTGTGTTGTATGTGTGGCACTCAGATATTTAACTGTGAGGTTTTCATCTTCCAGATATACCAAATCCAGTTAATTTGTATGATTCTTGAGCTTTATGTAATGAACAATTCCTTTGCGTATTACATCAATCATTTCTCTGAAACATCATAATCATTGATCATGAATTCAGATCAGTGAATCCCTGAGGGTTTTTATTTTCTGTGTGAGTATGTTACAGTGCCATTCAATAAAAGGAATAGTATCTAGGTCACATGTGGAAAGGGACAAATGTCATTCATTAAGCCCTGTGAACATTAAACGTGTGTCTCATATCTAGGTTGCTTGGATTTGGATCTATTTCAAACCTAAAAAAAACACTTACTGCACACATTCTCGTCTCAAAAAGAGGCAATTTGTGGTAATTTTATGAGGAAGACGGAGTCAGAATGCTCTTTATTGATTTCGGTCAAGTAGGTTTGCAAAAATTGATACACTACCTTTTGAAAATTGGTAGCATTATCTGTTGAAATATTTTACCACGTTACATCATTAAATCCACATGTACTTAGCTGGTCAGCTGGTCAATAGACACTGTAAAATATTTGCTGTTGTTCAATTTGATTTTAACATTAATACCTGACTGTGTTGATATAAAGTAGTTCTCTGTTAATAAGCTATGGTTTGCTGTGCGTATATGTATACTACATTTGTCCTTACAACTCAGTACTGGTCAATATTTGTTCTGCTGTAGGCATGCACAGTGGGCTCAATCAGTCCCATTCATCTGTAGCTCTATGACAGCGATACTCCGACTTACATGTCCCCATTGAACAGATAACCAAGATGAAAGATGACCAGCAGTCACGTTATCAGGTTACAACAGAGAAATGCCTGCATCGTTATCAATTTAAACATTTGAACAGTCCGACACTACCAAGATATTATGCTTAATGAGTTTTTAAACCACAATGAAAGAGGATGAAAAGTATATAAAAGGTAGAAGGTCCTTGACTAAGTTAGGAGAGCGAAGGTCAGCGTCACATTCTGGTTAGTAGATAGTAGTCTTTTTAACCACACGGTGTAGCAGATCAGGCAGCTGAGGCTTTTATTCCACCATGTTTCTGAAAAGAAACACCTGCTTGCTGGTCTTTGTGTTGTGTTCCCTGAGCTTGTGGTGCAAGTCAACCAGCGCAGGCTCCAGCTTCCTCAGCCCATCACAAAAACCACAGGTAAGCTGCTCCCTGATATTCAACACGACACAGCTGGATCCAGTCTGTGCCCTTTTATACTAAAAAAAAGTTAAAAGTCAAGAAAATGTATGGAAACAACTCACTTAGAAAAACAGGAATATGTTTCCTTTACATTTCCTTAACTTTATCTTCCTTGACAACGACTTGGCTGTGTTTTTGTTTTTCTTTCACATGTAAAGCCAAACCATGCATTAGTACTTAATTGTGTTTGTCTTTATCAAAGCAACAGGCTTCTTTAAGATCCTGCCATCCTACTGAACCAATGTCTGGCTAAAATCAATGTGTCATGACGACAGTTGTGCTGATGACCTTCACTTTTTTCAGATTTTACACTTGTATCTTTTTGATATGTGACAGCTACATTCTTTTTGGCAGCTGGGTGCCCTTTTTTTGTCAGCATTCAGGTATTTTCCTCAGTGGAAATGGGGAAAATGCCTGACGTAGAAAAAGGGATATTAATGGCTACATGGATAATGCAGTCACAGTTAGAACAGTGACTATGTTGTACACTACACTCTATTCAAGAAGTATGTGATTCTCATTCACCCCCGATGAACTTCTAATGTAAAGCTGACTTAGTTATAGTCGTGATGTTTCTCTGTCCAAGAATAAGGGGAAGTCTCCCAGAGTCGGCAGACAAGTCATGGAGGGGCCTCCGCAGCCCACCGAGGACAACCACGTCACAGTGAGTGGAGATCACACCTGTAACTATATAAAACCACCCACAATGATCCCTCTAACTTCACAGTCCTCCTCTCTGAGCAGATCAGCGCCCCCTTCGAATTTGGCATCACAATGAGAGAGGAGGACTTTGAGGAGTACGGTGCAACACTGCAGGAGATCATTCAGCGTCTGCTGGGGAACACAGAGACGACAGGTTTGCCCACTTCTTCAGTTTTATACACAAATGAAGCCAAGATAAAGTAAAATAATTGTTTTGAATGTTATTTTGAACATGATCTTTGTCTTGTTTCAGAGAGATCGCAACTTTGAAGATCAGAGACAAGAATTTCAAATTTGCTGTCTCAATGCCTTCTTGTTTCAACTTCATTAGATAGCGACCATTAAAATACTGAAAGCAATCAGCCTGCAGACATGCTGGTCTCATTTCTTTCTAAGCTTAATGTTTTTTAACTCATATAAAACATTGTTACTCACAAACCAAAACGTTCAGCTGTTTAGTAGGTGAAACCATGTGTGAGAACCTTGGCATAAACAACCTTCATTCAAGAACGTTTTAGAGCTTTTTCCACCACATCCCAGAGTCCAACTGGTATAAATGATAGCAAATTTAATAAACTATATAACATGACAGAAAGCAAGTTAAGTTATGGTTATATTTATGGAACTTGAGTTAAAATTATTTTCTCAAACTACAATTCTCAGAGTTAAAATTTATCTTTCTCTCAAATGTGTTAAATTGTGAAATGACATCCATCTATTCACCACGTTTAACTCTTTTAACAGTGCAGTATTTGCTGTACAAACAGTCTTAATTTGTTTTCAGAGGCCCACATGCCTGTGAAAAGAAAGCATTAATAAACTTTTTGTCTCTCCGTCTCATCTCTATCCAGGGCTTAGAGTGAAAACATATCAAGATAAACATTCTGGTATGGTATGTTTTCTTCCCTTTAATTAAGCAGATAAATGGCTTCAAGCTTTAGTATTGTGATATACCTTTGTAAAATGATTACGCTTGAACAGAAAACAAATTAATAAATAACAAATTATGGTTTTGTCTTGAGTGCTAGTTCGACAGCTTCCTGAGTCATTTAGGGCCAAAGTGTTTTTTTTTCCACACAACGTGCAAAACATCAAATGAACAAAACGGCAGAACAAGGTTGTAGCACTTCCTGTTTAAATTTAAGGAACTAGATCAAATACGGCAAAGGCACATACTGCTCTGCCACATGTGCCTGTCCTATATATCCTCCAATAAGCACATATATATATATACCCGACCATGAACATTGGGTACTCTGGTCCTCTCCAGAATATAGGTCAAAGAAAAAAAAAAGAAGGCAGCTTTCATTAGGAACATGGAGGAGAGCAGAGATGTACGCATTATAAACCTGATGTACAAGTGACGTATGTACCATTAATCTCATTCTGGGATAGCACACTAACCATCAGAAAATGTCACAAGTAGACCAGGATAATCATTCTCAAAATACAAAGCACTCTACCAAACACACCATGGTATCAAAACAAGCTAATGGACCAGTCTCCTGGCCACTTTTTCTTCCATACATTACGGATGACACCTTACTCTCTTCCAATTTATATCTTCAAGTGCTCTTCGGTCAGCACTTAATGTGCGTCACGGAGTAATTCAGCAAACCATACTTGTAAAATAAAAAAGTGGGATTAAAGGCTTTTAATACGTCTCCACTGCATCAAACCAAACCGTACTACAAAGCGGCCAGACACATAACAAGGCAAAAGATGTCTAATAATGGAAACACAGCAACAAACTTAACAACGTAAAACCAAGCATGCTCAATTAATTTCTAATGAACAATGACATCAAATGTAATCATACACAAAATGATATATAGTAGTACAGAGACTCTTTCATTTCAGTCACTCTTTTTTGGCCTTTTATTTGTTGCAAGACCAACTTCTGAGTCTTTCAGGTACTATAAAATCAGACGACTACTCCATATTGTGACTCTGAAACAAAAAGACACTCCAAAAACGTTGAGTCTGTCTTGTCTTCCTTGATCCTTTCGATCCATCATCTCTGACAATCATATGCCGTAGAGTTGAGTGGTGTTGTTTCGGATGGTGGCAAGGACCATGGCCAGGTCGACCCCCTTCAGCAGGCTCAGCTCCTGCAGAGTACGGATACCCATTCCAGGATGGGAAAACCGGCAGACATCTTTGCTCACCTGTTAAGAGTCAGACACGCTCGTCATGTGCATGCAGACTAAGTGTACTCCTCTGTTTGTTTAAGTGTACCAGTGCTGTTAACAGTGCAATGCTGGCTCTTTTGTGGGGGGCACCTCATTTCTGACAAAAGAAAATGTGGTTCATGCAAGGACAAAAAACAGGTTTTTGGAAATCACTAGCAATGGTTTTATACCTTACTGGCCATCAGCTAATATTTCAATACGACAATTAAACCATCATAGGGCACTAGAAGAAGAGTCTTTTTATGGGGTAAACAGAAACTTAATGCAAAAAAACTCCATACTTGTTTAATACCAGGGAAAACGGACTATTCTTCAAATTAAGATTAAAAAACATAATTGTCCCATAACTTTAAAGAAATTGAAGACATACATATCAAATTATAGATTACAAGGGCTGCACTTGGTCTAACCAAATATCTTACCTGAATTCCATTAAATGACAATGATTATTTTTACAATCAATGTTTCAGCTCTAATTTCCATGTTGTTTACATGGGAGTTACAAGGGGTTTTCTTTGCATCAGTATTAAAACTATGAAACGTGATTGTAACAGTATCATCATACTTATCTAACAATGAGTATATTCCTTTGTGTACTTTTGAGGAGACCCTCATCCAGCTAAAAAAAATAAGAGTCACTTCCCTAGGAAACAAGGGTGCCTTATCGTATCGTGGCTAGAGAGCAGTTATGAGATTAAGTGGTTTTAAACGAGCTTACATTAGCATCACAGTCACGTTAAGCTGAACTTGACATAAATTATCTTCATCAGCTGAAAGTACAACACACATTTAGCTGGTTCAATGTGCAACTTGTAAAAATCTTCTGTTGTTGATATCAAAAGCTGAAAAAAAATCCCGCTAGTCATTAATGATATTAGAATGGTGTTTTGGTTCCTGGCCCCCAATTTAAACGTACCTGTCTTGGCAAAAAATATGGTGCATCTGTCTCCAACACAATACGGTTAAGAGGGATCTTCCGGACAGCATCTCGGGCCTCGGTGGCCTTGAAGTAGGTGATCAGAGCTGTGAAGCCTACATAGAGGTTGGGGAACTCTGTCAGGAAGGGCTCAATCACTGGATAACTGTTTGTGAAACAGTGCCTGGGAATAATATCAAGAAAACTTATCAAGGAAGAAAATTCAGATTAAATTCATCACAGCTTCCATTAAAGTTCTAATCCCAAAATGACTATTTTGACAGTGTTGGTCAGTGCTAACTGCAGTGGCAAATACATTGTGTTTCCTGTGATTGCTTCACTATAAAAGCCTGTCCCAATTTTCCTTCATTTATTTCCCTTCATGGATAATTTGGCAATTTGAAAGTGGCACAGGAATGGCAGACTCTGCCACCAGCAATGAATACTACTATCAGAAAGATAATTATTTAATGTAAATATATAAAATGGCTATTGCACAAAAATGTCTACCATAAATGGCATCACAAATGGGGTTTGATTTCATTAATAGCTTAAAGATTAAACCAAACAGGATATAATTACTAAGTTTGTACCATATGTTTATGTTGATAAAGAAGTCAAGAAAAATAAAAACATGTGATGTAAATTGAAAATAATTAGTCAGATGATTTTCCTCCACACACACACACACACACACACACACACACACCTGTGAATTTTGTACTCCCTTGGGATGCATTTCTTCATGATTGGCAGCAGGTCATCATCTGCATCCCGACAGTGGATCACCAGAGGCTTCTGCATGGCTACGGCCAAACGCAGCTGACGCTCAAACACCTTCACAGAGAGGCAGCGAGACAAAACACCGACCATAATATTCACTATTACTCATTATCACTGTTATCATTTCATTACACAAAACATATTTCTGACCAACACAATAAAGGCCCATCTGTTTAAAGATAAACAGTTTGTGAACAACAAAGTTTCACTGGCATCAAAATTTGACGTTACCTCTTTCTGTCTCAAAGTGCCAGCAGAGTTTTTGTGGGAGTAGTCCAGGCCTATCTCACCAAATGCCACAGCTTTTGGATGCCGCATGGCCATGAGTATATTGTTCTCCTGGACACTCGAGTAGTCTTTGGAAAAGTGGGGGTGGCACCCGAATGCCCCCCATACCATGTCTTCAGCCAGCAAACCTTCCCACAGGGCTTCCTTCATCATGATGCCTGGGTTGCAGAAGTCTGCAATACAGCCTCTAAACTCTGGAGGAAAGCTGTTCTGGTAAAACCTTCGAAAGCTGCTGAAGGTCCCGGAGAAGCCAAGTTTTCCGTAGAGCATGTCTAGGTGGCAGTGTGTGTCTATGAAACCGACCTGCTTGTCTTGGTGGGGGTAACTGGTCCACATAGGTTCTGCCCCCACAGATAATCTTCTTTTATGAGTGCTACCACGAGTAAAAGAGAACGGGGTTAGAGAACGTGTGGACAGGCCGGCATCTGATTGCCTGCGTGCTGTTGTGGAATTCAAGTAAGAGTTCAATACTCCTCTATTCGAGTGTAGTGGCAGAGCAAAGGGATCTGATAAACGGGCCATAGTATTGGAGGAGCAGAGACTCTCAGTCTCAGCTCTGGCAGACTTTAAAGGGCCCCTTTCTTGGGGGCGGGGCTGCTTGAACGAGACAAAAACCACCCTCTGTGATGTTGAAAAAGGCATATCTTCAGAAGCTGGCTGGATGGCCCCAGTGGTTTCGTTAGGTGATAAAAGGGTGAGAGGGGAAGTTGTAGCTCTGTGTGTATTCACTGAGGGACTTCGCCATTGTTGGCTGTCAGAGGAAGGTCTCTGATGAGTCGTGAAACAACACGGAGAGTCTGGGATACACTCCAGAGCAGTGAGGAACGAGTCACAGCTCTCAGCTTCCACTTGATTTTCTATAGCAAATAATTTGTCTTGACATGTCGCTACAAACACAGACTCCTGAGCGACAAACCTCTTGGGTGACTCTTCTCCTTTTAGCACAACACTCTGAAAAACATAAACAAATGAGAGAATAAACATCTCCTTTTAGATTGTTATGCTCAGTTGTTTGATGATTATTGTCATTTTCCATTTTTTTTTTTTTTTTTTAAGTTAATTTACTGGCTTCTGTACAAATACTGTGGCTGCTTTTGGCTTTCAAAATATTTTAAATACTAGCTTAGTGAGCATAAATTAAATCACGTGTGGATATGCAAATAAAACATTTTAAATTATATATAATATATAGCAAGCAAAACTACAAGATTCCTGGTTGTTAGTTGACTTACCCTTCCATCTGTTTGGGGCTCTAAGCTGTCATCTTGGGTTTCTGTGTCCCTGAGCACTTGAATGGGGGAATGCTGATCTTTCTTGACAGTGCTGCTGTCCTCCGATTTATTCTGAGGTTTAGTCGAGGAACAGTTAATATCAACGACTGTTCTGTCAAGTGACGCTGGACTGGTAACTTCAGTCCGCACTGGCAGAGATAATAATGTCGAAGATGGGCTACTAGTTATGGGAATAGTGCTGCGTCTTGCTCTTGTTCCGCCAATGGCGTCAATCAATGCCCTCCTGTAGATAGCCTTCGATCCCTCCTCAGGTGTCCTGTCTTTTTTTTTCAAGATGAAAGAGTGAGATGTAGGTAGTGATACTTGCTGGCTCTCTGTGGATTCCAGCTGCCTGGATGAGTTGCCCACAGGTATTTCCTGACAGACAAAAGGACAAGTGAATCAATTATTTCTTAACAAAGAACTCAATATACTGTGGGTGATACAATAGAGAGAAAGATTTACATTCAAGACATACCTCTGAAGTTATGAAATCTTCATAATTTTTCCTGTAAAGTTTCCTCAGTTTAACTTTTCCTGAAGAGGGCACGTTTTCACTGAGCACCTCTACCTTTCTCTTGGGAGTATTCAGACTCAGTTCTCCAAAGCCGTCAGGTCCCGGAGAGTCATTGAGGATCAAAGGATTTGAATCTTCATTCTGCGACGTATTCAAATGAGATGGTGTGCCTGGGTCCAAATCTCCCCCCTGAAGACGTGTGGGTGAGGTGAGTGCAGTTCGTAGCCACTTGAAAGACAACCTCTTTCTGTGGCTGTCCATGTCGGAGATTCTGATTCAATATACAACAGACCCATCAAGGCAGAAACATGAAAACATCAATGTTAAAAAACTTACAACTATTCAGCTGACACTTGAAATCATCCAAAGCAATTTATCATAAACACATTCAACCAACATTTTCTGTTTAACAAAGGTTTTCCTTATGGATTGGGAAGTGCGAGAAGAAGCTCTTCTGGTCTAGATCGGACGACTACACACTACACTACAGTGTTATGGCACCTAAACTGTGCAGTGAATTCACAATTTAACAAAGTCAATTCATAGTCATAAGTTTCACAAAAGGGTCTATCCAGTTGTTATGATGCTGGCAGAGGTGGTCTTTGTTTCAGATGACGTGACTGCTCCATGGTTTCTGTTTGTAATTATTTGGTTGATTGCCTCTCTGTATGAAGATATATACCACTAAAGCACAATATCAACGGAAATGATGAAAGTGGGTCTTGCATTATTACCTGATCCTTGTACTAAAGAGGTGGCCTTCAGACCTTCATTATATTACCTCATATTTTGTGTACAAGGTGTTTTTTTTAAATCCTGAATAATGAAGTAACTTTATGCAACTTCTCAAACTTACATTATAATGGTCCTTTTGTGCACTGCACTTACAATTGTGTCTATTACAGTTTTTCATTTTTAAAAATCAAACATCATGGTTCAGCACATTTCACCACATTTTCTGTAGCATAGCTCACTGAACCATCTTACACCTGGAGATGTATCAATATATTTTAGGTGCCCAGGTGTTTGTCGAAATTAAGTTAAACCTAGATTTATATATTTTGGCTCTGTCACGTTGAAGTTTTAGGGCAGCTGTCAATTTAAATTGTTAGTTAATAAACGAGGCCGTTAGCTTGCTAGTTAGCAGCCAATTAGCATTAATCTGTTCATACAAACTCAAGGAGCAGCCACGAAAAGACGCTTAATCGGCATTTATTTTTTACCTGTACACTTAGTTACCACAGGTATAGTTTGTTAGCTACATCTATACATTTATTTCACAAACTATGACTGAATTTTGGCTTATTTAACTAACTTTATTCAACTTTTAACTTTCTTAACTAACAATTATGGAACCTTTATCTTATTTAACTAACTTTTATTGAAGTTTTAACTTGTTTAACTCATATCTTTGGTGTTGTAGAGTGGTGAGGTTACCTCTCCAACACAGGATGTCACTTTGTCCGGGTCGGTTCAGTCAGCTGGTGTCAGGCCGCCGGCTCAAACGAGTCCTTGCTAACAACGTGTCTAAACAAAACCAATATACATGTCCAGGTGTGCGTTTCATCCGAACAAAAACTATATATATGGCCAGGTGTGTGTTTCATCGTCGTGTTTAATTGATGATTTAATCGAAATTTATTTATCGAAACGAGCCAACAGATGGCGCCGCGGTTCTGCTTCTCGACCGTTTGAACGCAACCACACTTCTCGCGAGATCAAGTATACCGACGAGATTTGACGAACGAGCGACAACCACCGCGAAAACAGAACAACAAGGTCAAGAGCATGTGACAGAGAAACACATGTTTATTTATACAGCACACACTGCATACATCTAACCTTTAAAAAGACAGAGAAAACGAGCCTTTAAAGAGTGGTTAAAAGAGAATTTATACTCCTATACAAATAAAGAGAGAATAAAGGATTTAAAGTCCATTTGTAAAGATAGTCAATGGTGTGACATTTAATGTTGAGCAGTGATACTGTAAAGCAGTGATAATGCAAATAGGTGTACTCAACACATCTATTTCTATTTCCTTATTAGATATCTATATATTTGATTTAAAACGTCATCATTGCAGGGAGGGTTGGGTAGTGTTACAACTCCCTTTGACATATTGATGTTTTTTATTTATTTTTTATTCACCATAACTTAGTTAAGTATCATCCTAAACACACTGTGTTAATTTACAACGTTTCTACTGAAGGGTGAACAAATCAATCTTCAGATAGTGGAAACTGTGTATAGACAAACTATGTTTAGGTGATGTAAGTTTTATTGTACATTATGTCCACTGAGTGAAATCAACAGGGGTTTAAGTAGTTTAAGCACATTTTGACAGATGATTGAAAAAGTTAGAGAACAACACTTTTTGTTAGACTTTCGGTAATCCCAGACATGTTTTGTAGGCACCAAAGCTGTATGCTTTACCTGTTAGGAAGGAATAAAGAGGCATCAGTCTTCTGACCATTGTGCAAACTAGACAAAATGTAAAGGCAAATAGTTCCTCTTTCAAATTCTGCTTCTGGTGGACATTTAGAGGTTTCTACATTTGTTTTATGAAATACAGAACAAGCTGAGTATCTATTCAGATTGCAGTAGGCTTTGATCCTGACAATCACTCAATCCACTTTTTAATATTCCAAGAAAAAAAATGTGTGTTACGACAAGAGGGCCTGTGAGGGACACAAGTTTATGACAAAATCCAAAAAGGTGGGAAGTAAGCAGGATTTCTATAAAAGCTTCTTGGTCGTCTTTGAATATAATCTTCTAAACTTTAAACTGAGCAGTGGGATGAGTGATGAAAGTAATTTATAGGGAATAGGATGTCACTTCTCCGAGGCACATATACGTGTGAATATCACACCAAGATGATAGGTATTGTATAGGTGTTGTTTTGCTGCAGTCGAAGCTTGCATCAGTACTCACATTTTGAGCCCTTCTTTTCAATGAGCCAGTAGCAGAAGTCCCTCCTGGCACGGTCATTGAACGCATTCCTGTACTGGGGCATGTTTTGAGGCGATGTTTTTGGTGTGTTTTGATGCACGCCTGAAGAAAAATATAATAGTGAAACAACGGGGAGGCAAATGATGAAGGGCAGATATGTTTAAATGACTCCTCCTAATGTGGGACCTACTGCGTCTCTGCACCACGGAGGTAATGGGATCATTAACTGCAGTGTCATCCCGAGTGAGAGGAGGCAACAGGCTGCTCGTGGTAGCACAGTTCAGAGCATCTTCATGTGATTCATACACTAGGGTATGTAACATGAAAAAGGCAAATTTGAGACACGTTTTCCTATCAAAGTATCTACAGTGTAGAGTGCTCCACTGGTCACCTTCTGTTTTTATATTATCTGTGAAATAGGGTCATTTTCACAAACCTCTGTCTTTCAACAAGGCAGCTGGAAATGATGCAAGATAATCTGGGACCTAGGTGGGAATAACTGTGCATAGTATCTCAAGAATGCAGAGCAATTTATGTGTTTGCTAGCAATAAATCAAAACTGTCATTAGTTTATAATAACTCTGTTCATAGAGGAATGTTCCATTTCATCTCACCATTGTTTTCATTTTACTCCAGTGGTCAGTCTGGAGAGGTGGAAACATGACCGGGTGACTCCTTGGCCAAAATGTCATGCTGGTGAAGAAAATTGAAGGATTGTGAATATTAGTTACCATCTCTTCCTCCAGTACAGCAAAGCCTCATTGTGCCCAACACTGGATCCCAGCTGCAAAATAAATACTGTACACGTGTGTGAGACTCTCTTGGCAGTGGCTATGTACTTACTGCTCTCTCCTGAAACGACACGAGTCCCATGTTTGTTTCTTTTCCCCTGTCTGCATGTCCCAGATATTACTGCACCTTGGCTCACCTCGGCTCGCACACAAAGATGTGTTGTGTTACTTTGTCGCTTGGCAACGCCTTTGGCAACAGTGCCCCTGCTGAGGTAAACTGGAGCAGGTTATAATTTCACAATTTGGACATGTCAGTTTGATACGTCCTTGTGTTTGTCTGTGAGTTTCTACAGTCGGGCTTGAACAAGTATTAATTATGTGAAGTTATTCAGCTTGTGCCAAGCTTGATAAATACCAGAGACAAAGCCTTCCTCCACACTGGCATAATTACAAATCGTGATACTGCTTTGATATTTTAAATGCTGCTCCTTTATATGTTGTTAAAATGAATCAGTTTACTTACTTTTCAGATGTTTTAGTTAGTTATGACAAATATTAATGATAATAGAAAATTCTAAAAGGAAGCCTAAAAAGATGAGACTAAAACTCTTAAACAAAAAAAAAAACGGATCAGTTTTGAAGCCCAACTACTTGCACTCTATAGCACAGAATATTAAGTCAAATATAATTAATTGCACCTTGTGTTGTCAAAACAGATACTGTTGGGTGTGTATGTTATTTGTATTCAGTACCAAAAGTACTGCTGAAGTTGTCAAGTAATATACGATACCTTTTCAATGAGTAATCATCCATTTGCTATGAGAAATGAGGTTTACATTTTGTTTTTTTCTTTGTTTTGTGACCTCATGTTTATAAATTAATAGTTCATTATCACTAGCTGCACTTAAGAGTTGGATTAAATTCCTAAAATAACAATACTCTTCATAACACCTTTCAACCTGTAAGAAATATATCTTCTCTTTATTCATTATGGAAATTAACAATGAAAGTATTTGAGAAACAGTAGCAATGTATGAATGTAAAACAGGGTGACAGAGGAACAAGAGGTAAAGAACTACAAAGATGGCAAAACAAAACCATAATCTCACCAGTCAGTTTTACAGCCTGTAAAAAACAGCCAAACTGTAAAGACAAGGGATACTATTTTGTTATTTTGTCTGACCATTTGTGGTTGTTTTTATATTCTGACAACAAGTCCACATTTACCAGAGGGGCAAGCTTGGAAAATGCATCTCATAATCACTCCATTTGTTCCTGATTTGAAGTATGAAAAAAAGCTTGCTGATGATTAAACTGCTGTGGATTAAATGCTAGGATAACGAAGAAAGATGTTTTCTGAGGAGAGATGTGGATAAAACTCCCAATACAAATATTAACAACATATACATATATATATCTGTGTGTGTGTGTGTGAGTGTGTGTGTGTGTGTGTATATATATATATATATATATATATATATATATATATATATATATATATATATATATATATATATATATATGAGATATACTTTTATTTAGTGTACTAGTGAACTGTTTTTTTTTTTGGACAGAAGATCAGTTATAACACTTTATCCATGGCAAGAATATTCTTATAACGCCAGTCATCATCCGAGTTCAGGATTTTCTGAGGGACTTTTCAGAGGACAAATAATACCGTTTAATTGAAGATGCAGTCATCACATTATATAAAAGCTCCTCTTATTAAAGAATATAACCAGCAGCAGATCAAAATGAGTCTCCTTTGCAGGAACTGGAACATCTCTTGGATAGTCTCTCTCACTATATTTGATCAATTCTGGTGTTTAGTACTTCCTCACACTGAGGAATATAATACTGCTGTCCATAAGTGACCTTAATCCATCCAGTGTCATGCCTCATTCCTCCTGGCCCTGGATCCTCTCCAGCAGATGCTGCTCTACTCGCTGGTTCATGCGGCGCAGATCTTTCAACACACTGGGACGATCTTCCAGCTCCTCATGGAGGCACCGGGCTATTTCCAACCTTCTGTAGTCCTCTGGTCGCACAAGATGGCGAACAACCTGAAGAGCGCGATCTTTAAGGCTGTAAACTGGATATACCAAAAAAAGAGAAAATAATTGTGAGGCTTTGAGCACCACAAGCCAAATGCAATTCGCATACAATATTTCAGTGTGGCAGAAGCTTCAGGAATAGAGATCTTAAAACCTCTAAATAAAGCAGTAATTGCAAGTAAAAAAAACCTAATAGTACAATTTGTTTAATTTTTCTGTTTAAACCACCATACTGGAAACTATTCACAGCATTATAATCAACAACCTAAATTAAAATCAACATCAAAATACCTGAATAGAGTTCAGAGCTTAGAGACACATTTTACGATGAAATGGGCTTATTACATAGCCCATTTCATCGTAAATGTACTCTTTGTTGTACATCTGTGAGTAGTAAAGAATGAAATGTGATGATGAGGGCTAATGACTGATTCAGCTTATCTTACCTGGCAAAGTTATATTGGCATATGTAGCATTTCCACCCTCTGCTGGTTTAGGAAGAAACAGTTCTTTGCTGTTTACCCTCAGTGGCTCATCAGTCTCTGCATCTCTGAACATCCATGGATGACCTAGAAAAACAATATATAAAACATTTTCAAAACATATTTTACAAATCATACAGCTTTTTTGTTTTTTCTTTAAAACAGATATATTGTGTATATGTCATATAGCATTTGATTATATCTTTATTTTGGATTTTCTATTTTATTCAAGTTTCAAGTTGACTGTTGCAGTACGTGCTATTCACATGCTTTCAATTTTTACTATGTTTATTGTTTTGCACCAACTTACCAAGACAAATTTCTTGTGTCTATAAACCTTCTTGGAAAGTGTGTATTATTACACAGCCCACAGGTGATAACATTAGACTGGAAACCAACACACTGTCTCCTTAAACTACAACTTTTAGCAACAAGACTTGAACTGAACTTTTTAGTGCTTGGTCCATCGACACTCACTGGTGGCCAACTTTACCTCTCACAATGTTTTGGTCTGAGATGCTACATTCAAATGAGTTTTATTTGAATGTGAGGGGTACAGATGTGTCAGAATACTATCTCAGTACAATCATCTGAGCTGGAAGTCTGAGCAGCTCATCCTCCAAAGTCTGACAGGCCTTTTTCCATGTCCACAAACTAAAGAGAGCTGTACAATATCATAACATAACATAATCAAGACTATCTTATTTAACAAATAGCATCCCCATACTGCCCCCAGATGACCTCTCTTGATGGGAAATGCAGCTCAGAGCAGCAGCACCTGTGCTAACACCCTGTGCACAGGTTAAAAAAAAGCAGCCGTACCGACGAAGGTGTTCATCTTTCGGCCTGTCCCCGGCTGTAAATCTTGATATGCCCGAGGCTCCCCGCGGAAGTCGATCCACAGCGGCCGCACGACGCGGGAGGTGCGGTTACAAAACACGGCATTGATGGCCACCCTGCTGATGAGGGACCGGACCAGGGGCAGAGACTGCTCCGTCTCCTGAGGCATTGCTGCGGGACGATCATCAATTAATTGTCAACGCAGTGAGATTAGCCCGTTAGCTAACAGCTAGCTACTCATGTATGTCGTCACTTATCTGCTCACGGAGGCCGCCGAGTGAGGAAGTGCGTTTCTAAATATGTCTAATTACATTACAGCGTTTATAAAAGAGGACTGCGAGAGACTATAACGGCGACTTTACAGCCGGAGAGTCGTATATCGTCACTTTTCTCTACTTTGTTTACATTCACTCTTCCGGTTGACGGTCGTGTTACGTATTCTGTACTGTGATTGGTGGAGAGGCATGACGACACCTCGGGCTCTCTGAAGTTGTGCTGGACGCGCGGCTGTAAAGAGCGTTAGATAATAAACAGTGGTGAAATGTAACTAAGTACACTTACTCAGCTACTCCAGTTTAGAGGTACTTTATTTTACTTGTGTATTTCCCTTTTCAGCTACAGTATACCTCCACTCAGTTACATTTCAAAGGCAAATGTAGTCCTTTTTACTCCACTACATTACCTGATTACTCGTCACTTTGCAAATTCAGATTAATTGTACAAAATATAATCAACAGATAAAAAAATTATGCGTCACTCTTTTTTAGAATAAGATGAGTATTTGTTGATTATGCAACATTAAAGTGATGAAAATATTAACACATCAATTATTAGAATCCAATTATATGAGCCATCCAGTATGATAAGTACTTTTACTTTTGGTTCTTTAAGTATATTTTGATGCAAATACTTTTGTATTTTTACTTTTGAAATCTGAGCGCAGAACATTTACTTACAGAGTATTTCTACAGTGTGGTATTACCACTTTTACTTAAGTAAAATATCTGAGTATCTACTTCTTACACCTCTAATAATAAGTAACTACAAATGTATTTTAAAATAAATAAATGTATTTATAACAGGAGCTCTAGTTAAAGTGTTAACTGTCACACTCCAGAGGCTGATCGCCTGTGGTCTCATTTCAAACACAGAGCAGCAAACCTTTGCAGTGAAACTACTGGATGGATGACATTTATAGGCACATTTACGTAAGTACCACATTAAAGGTGTGCAGAGAAAACTAAAGAAGCATAAACTAAAGAAAGTGCAACTACCTTTAATGTGGTACCACATTAAAGGTAGTTGCACTTTCTTTAGTTTATGCTTCTATTTCACTAGGCCATATTTCGGAGGCATATACTGCAGTTTTATTCCATTAAGCTACATTTCTCTGACAGTAATTGATACTTTGCAGATAAATACAAGATTCAAGTTAAAAAAGATAAATAAAATAATAAAACATGATTAGCTTGTATGATCAAATGTTAAGATTAAACTGCCCAACAGTATATAAAGTGATCAAAATGATCTCGACCAGCTACAGCTGTTAGGGTCCCAAAGTGTTTTCCTCTGTTCTCCTCTCCCCGTCTCCCTCGTGTGTGTGTTTGTCTTCCTCTGTCTGTCATTGTCTGTCGATCTGCCGAGGAGGACGAGGAGGTTAATCCCGGTCATTCATCTCCACACCTGGCCTCACCTGCACACCTGTCTCCCATCAGCCACTCAAGCCACGGTCACCTTTATTGGATAAAAGCCGGCGTCTTCATCCACTCCCCGCCAGACTGTCTGTTTTACCATCCATCGGTAATGTGCGGTACTAGCTTTTTTTTTTTTTTGCTAGCAAACTAACGTTGTTTTCTCTGCCTGATTCTCCTCAGAATCCAGCCACTCATCCCTTAGCCTGATCACGACTCCTCGTCCTCCACTCTGCATCATCGGCCGCCCTCTCTGCTCTGTCAGCCCGGCGCTCCGCCACCTGCTCCGCCGCAGAGACTCTGCAGCCTGAGTACCCCCCCGGCTTCGAGCATGTCTCAATTGTCTGGTCCTGTTTACCCCGGTCTGCATTTTTCTGGGTCCACCAGTGACCCTTAACAACCATATTAAAATGCTACCTACACATCATCAGTAATATTAATTCAATAAAAGACAATAAAAACACTGACATGTGTCTTTCTTCTACACGATGAGCAGCTACTTTTGTTGATGATACCATACAGAGAAATACAATGTTGAATGCAGTCCTTTTACTTTTTTTTTTTTTTTTTTTTTTACACTGTATTGTCACGTTTATATTACTCTAACACTTTTCCACCACATCAACAGATTAAAAGCGATTGGGCACAAATTATTCCCAGCATATTCTCTTATTGTATCAAGGAACCCTGGCTGTGATCAATGGTGTGATGAAAGTCTTGAACTCCACAAAGCTAAGAACTCCTTTATGAGCACAGACGCACTGAGCTCATACTTCACAGGCTTTATTTGTTTCACCTGCAGAGAAAGCTAAATCTTACTTACCAGGTCATCTCAGAAGTGCGTGAATCTAAGCTCCGCCCAGTTTCATCCTCTTATAAAACTCAGGAGCGCAGTTGTGTCGATCTCTCCAGAGATTACTCCCATCCTGAACTTGGCCACAGCAGCACCACTTCAGTTCAGCTTCGACACTAAATATCTGTAAAGGTAAGTAGAAATATCTGCTATAAAATGCCTCACTGACACAGGTTTTTCAATATGCAGCTTTATTTTTATGGGCCCATTTTTGATTAATTAAACATTTCTCTAGAATAAAAATAGTGGATTAGAGCAAACTACAGTAAAGTTTTCAGAATCATTTTTTGTTTTAGAATAATGTTTTAATAAATCTTGACACTCTTTTATTCCCAAACAGCCTGTTTTTTTTCTTGTTTTTTTGTGGGGGACAGTTGTCTGCTCTCAAGTCCTAAACGAGCCAAACACGATGCGCCCTCTGAACAACGACAGTCTCTTTGTGGACGCGGAGGACGTGGCGAGAGACGAGCTGCTGGCCTCGGTGGAGATCGCGCTGCTCGGCATCATCTTCGTGTGCGCCGCCATCCTCAACACCGCCCTGCTGCTCGTCCTCTGGAGGCAGCGCAAGCAGATGTCCAGGATGCGCGTCTTCGTCTTCCACCTGTGCCTGGCGGACCTGGTGGTCGCCTTCTTCCAGGTGTGCCCGCAGCTCATCTGGGACATCACGGACAGATTCGTCGGGCCGGACCTGGTGTGCCGCCTGGTCAAGTACCTGCAAGTCCTCGGCATGTTCTCCTCGACCTACATGATCGTGGTGATGACCGTGGACAGGTACCAGGCTGTCTGCAACCCCATGGTGAAGTTCCAGCGGCGGCGCGCAAGACTCAACATCCCGGTGTGCGTCGCCTGGGGGGTTTCTCTGCTGGGCAGCCTGCCGCAGGTTTTCATTTTTTCACAGGTGGAGGTCGCACCCGGCGTGTTTGACTGCTGGGCTAACTTCATCCAGCCGTGGGGGCTGCAGACTTACATAACCTGGATCACGCTGGTCATTTTTGTTTTGCCCGTTACCACAGTGGTTGTGTGTCAGGTGCGCATCTACCGAGCCATTCAGGTCAACCTGTACCAAAAGATAAAGCAGCAGGGCAGCGTGGGTCTGCCGCTGCCGTCCAGAGCCAGCGGGGTGGCCGGCATGTCCAGGGCCAGGGTGAAGACCCTGAAGATGACGGCGGTGATCGTGCTGGTTTACATCGGCTGCTGGGCTCCCTTCTTCACTGTCCAGCTGTGGTCCGCCTGGGACACACATGCGCCAAAAGAAAGTAAGTCTGGTTATTGCTCACTTTGATTTTTTTTTATTTAACTATCTTATTCAGTTTTCTTTTTGTATAAATATGTGATCAGCGAGGACATAGAGCCAGAGTCTCGACGCGCTATTCCGAGCAGTGCGTAATTACGCACAAAACCCATCAGATATTAAGGTGGCAAAGGACACTCTTTTGCAAACGCATGACACTTTGCACTTCTCTTGTCGTTCCAGGTGCAACTTTCACCATCCTGATGTTGCTGGCCAGCCTGAACAGCTGCGCGAATCCCTGCATTTACCTTCTGTTCAGCGACCACTTTCCCAAGAGGCTGCTGACCCTGCTGTGCCAGCGGCGCTCCGACGGTAAGGGCTCGATGTACGAAGAGGGGACGGTGGTCAGCACGCTGTACATGAGCTTCAAAAATGTCTCCGATTCCAAATGAGGGCAACGACTTATGATCTGGCAACGGAGGGATTAAAGGCTGCAGGGGAAGCTGTGCGAGATGTGCGCGCCTCGCTGAACCCCTCTGAGCATTTGAACGACGTTTACTTCTGAACAGGAGAAATGGAGATAAGACATGCTGTACCCATGTGGGTCTCTGACAAATGGCATGTCAACGAAGCATTCAAGCTAAAGCAAACCTGAAATGGGCGATCACGAGTGAGAACTGCGCTCCAGATGTTGTTGGATATTGACAGATGTGTGTTGTTCAACTGTGGCAACTTAAAGCAAAAGATCAACAGACTAAACAATTAATGTGGATTATCATGTCATTACATTGTTATGACTGACACTTTTGATGTGATACCAAAACTGACTGACTTCCAGATAATTCTGTTAAGGATAAAGAAGAAGCAAAGAACTTAATTGTATTGTTATGTTGTATATTGTAAAAAAACCCTTTTGTGCAGTATACTGTACCACTTTACCTTTGAGTTGAGCTCAGATAAGGAACAATATATTCATCTACAGCTTTATTTTCAAAAGAGGAAGCTATCATAAAGCATGGCCGTAAGAACAATTGTGTCTGAATATTACAGAGAAAAAGGACAAACGTTTAAATTGTGAAATTCATTTTGTTGCTGTAACATTACCATGTGTAAAGATTGTGAAATACACTTGTTACTTATCTAAATGTTCTCTGTGGTGAATAATGTCTTTAAAATCGCACAGTGAGTCTTGTTCAGGCTATAACCAACTATAGAAAGCAAGTGAGGAATAAAGTCATAATCACAGCTGTAGTGTCTTTTTACATGTGTGTCAGTACATATACACAAAATTTTGAGTGTAATTATGATCATAATAGTCAAAGACTATTTACCCTAATGGTAGTCTGCAATGAGCCACCTGAAGTTAATCTGTAGGACCCATTTGGATAAATGAGGATCACACTGTGCACACTGAATGCATTTTCTATTTACATTAAAGTTGACAGTAAAGATATGAGCCAGATTCAAACCTGGTATGTGTCACACACACTCTGTGCATGATCTGCTGCTCCACAGAGAGGGATGAAGGATTTTCACACTGAAGGAGCAGCATACCGAAGGCTGACGCAACCTGAAATATATTACACAGGCACTCAAAGGAATGTGGTCCACATTTTCAACTACATCAGAGTGAGCACAAGTCAGGCTAAAAATACTCTTATGAGGGTAAAATGATTCCGATAAGGATGATCAAACCTCAAAACCAGCCTTTGGCTATCATTTCCTTTTCACCTGTTATTTTGGACAATAAGGAAACAGATAGTAAGACCAGACTGGCAGCAGGTCATTAGTGTCTGTCGTCTGTGTGATGTTGGGAAAAATGTGCAAAGGTGGAAACCAGCAGAGCAGTCACTGTGTAAAGGTTATTGTGGGTTCACTGTAGCAGCTTAAGCTTCATCTGACATCGTTAATATGGCTTAATACGTCATGACAATATCGGAGGTTTGTACACAGCTTTGACTCCATCCAGCAGTTAAATAACTGCCACAGTTGTTTTAATTAAACGTCACCCATTTTAGGTGGGACTTACTGCAAGATGTGTTTCTAAAAATGAATTTGCAGCATATCTATGATGACTATTAAGCAAATGTCAAAAGGAGGCTGGTAAACTGACAAAAAACAGTTGTCATCACTTTCAACCACAGCAACAATGTGGTAAAATCTGAACACTTCACACCCACCGAGACCTACTCCACTACCGATCAAATATGCTGGATATGAACCACACAGGTGGTGTATATTATGATTATCTGAAAACCTTTTCAGTTCTTTTTTTTTTTTTGGATTGAAAAAATAATAGTAGTAGTAGTAGCGAAAAAGTGTTGAGTTGCTTGTCAGATATTTGGAGGTCTGTGTTGTCCAACGCCACGTTTACTCTTGTCTTGTCCAAATAGAGAGGGGCACAGATCCGGCCATAAACGCAGCCTGTCGTGCATGTTTTTTACCATCTCCTCATCAGAGTCAAATTTATCCTTCATGAGTTTTCTAAACTGGCCAACAAACATTCAATTTCTAAATGTACTCATCTGGATTATTTTACACTTTAAAGATATTTTTCCTGGTGGATCTCTTTTCACATTTTACAATTACCTGATTTCCCCACAGTGAAAAATAACAATCTGATCTTAACATAGATAGACTCAAGGCTCTTAATGAATTCTTACAATTCAGCCTGTTTTCCAATTACTTGAGAGCCCACCCTCATAATACATTTCTGAGTAATGTTACTACTACGTATTATTACGTATTTCTATTAAATTATATGACGATAATAATTAAAACAAATAACATATGGTAACATATAATAAATATACATAAAAATACCATTCACCAAAGACGGAGAATCAGTGGGAACCCTGTGCTTGTTTCACCGCAACTTGTCAAACGCATTGATAAGGTGATACAAGATAAGTGTACAAGTATAGACACACACTCATACACACATCTTGTCTGAACTGTCAAATTGATGCCTCTCGATGCACTCCCTGCCTCGAGTGTCCTGCTGAGACACATAAATCAGAAGAGAGTCACAGGATAACTGCATGTTTATTTTTCTCTGTGGTACACTGAATCTCATGGAAAAACAAGCAAAAGCCTTCTCTGGAACCAAGCTACTGATTTCTTCAGTGAAGCATCCATTTTGTTGTTGGGGGGGGTGAATGAAAGTCTGACAGCCTGCAAACACTGAATCACTGATATGACAGACAATATAATCAGAGGCGTAAAACAGGATTTTAGATTTTACCTGTTATTCATATGGTGGTTCTTTACAAAACAAAATGATATGAAACTGCTGAAGGGTCCAACAGAGAAGTATAAGTTAAAGATTTAAAATGATAATGTGATTTTAAAAAAAAAAATCTTCTGGACACATTTCCAAGGAAGCTCACATTTTCTGATTCCTAAAGGGGAACTCCACTGATTTTAAAGCTTAGTCTTAAGTCTGTTTACAGGTCTTTGGGAGAACTACTGCATAAGAGGAAAACATTGCATAAAGTCTTTTGTGGCTTCAGAAGGAGATTTGTTAAGTCTTATAAATTATCTCAAGTGATGTCACTTGAGTCAGCATTGTGTGGGGCTGAAGCCTTCAAAGTTTGAAAACTGAAAAATTTGGGGGTGTGGAGTTAGAAAGCGAGTTTACCAGACCTCTGCAGCCCACTCCTCATCTCTGCTTGAGGCTACATTAGTCTCTACTAGCACAACCGACCTGAATCTCCAACCAAATTGGCAAAGTGAGTTGCATTGTGGGTAATATAGGGGCTTGGTTCTGACAAGGATGAAGAACATACAGAATAAAAAAAAAAGACTATCTCTGGGACTGCTGCATTGACTCAATCAGTCTGATAAAGTTATAGGAGTTCAATGCTAAATCAGTGGAGTGCCCTTTTAAGGGAAGACCACAAGATTGTGAGCATAAATGAAAAGAGTATCTCATAGCAAACTCTGGAGGTTATTTTCTCAGCAAGTGTCAACACAACAGACCTGTACACCCATACAACATCCTGCTTAGGCCACAAGAATAACGTACGAATTTTGTTGATGGAAAGGCATCGCCTGTAAAAAGGGTAGTTATGATATTCTGAGAACTGTGCTAATTTGCTTCGATACAGAAAATGACGTGATACAATTGAGACACCACGCTCATCTCTGTACAATAAATATGAAGCTACACCCAGCAGCCCATTGGTTTAGCTTAGCATAAAGACTGGAAAAAGCTAATAAGATGTAAGGTGTTATTTAGTGAGTTTTAGAAGCACAGGAGAGCCAGCTGTTCCCTTTGTTGCCTGCCTTAATACTACGCTAAGCTAATTAGCTGCTAGTGGAGGCTTAATATGTATTCTACAGATGTGAGAGTGGTATCAATCGTCTCTAAAGTTCTGCAAAAAAGTGAACAAGCATATTTCTCAAAATGTCAAACCATTCCTTTAGGACAATATCCCAAAACATTTAATTTCAAGGAGCAATATCTTTATAATCTAGACAATTTCTTATTGCAATCAAATACTTTGCTCACAGTTGAAAAGATTATTTCCATGAAGAGATATGAGAAATATTACTGTTTGATTCTACAAACAGTAGAACACCAGTTAAATTACACAACAAATGCTATAACTGCCTCTTATTTACAGTTACATTTATACAAACATGAGCCAGAAACCTGCAACAAAATCGCAAGAAGTAAATTCCTGAAAACTGTGAGACTACAAACCAAATAGAAGCCAAAGAAAAAACAATTAAATCAAATTTCATTGTCACACAATCTTTCATTCATGTCTGTTGTTCACTGATTCATCAGACTTATCAAAAGACACTGAGCTGGGACGTAGACACACTATTTTAACATGCCACACAACATGAACAAACTAAATGAAGAAGGGTTAACGCTCACCTTGCTCTGTGTCAATAAGCTTTGACTTTTTGAAAAAAAAGAAACAGTCTGCCATTAGGCACTGAGACATCTCTAATTTTCACTTCTGCAACCAGAGATAACGCTTGTTTCCTGAAGCACATCATCTGACAGGACAATGAGCCTTCATTGAGTACAAAACACACATGGATTATATCGAGTATATTACACGTTATCGTGATTGTCACCTCAGTTTTTTGTTTATTACATAAAAAACTGAGGTGATCAATAAATAGCACAATGTCTCCACACATGGATGAGTACTGTTCAATTACTTTTCCAATTGTCCTGCATACAAAAATACATCCATTATGAATCCAAGATTCAAAATAGAAACCCACTCTGAGAAACCCACAAAGGATCTGAAAGCTAAATTAATTTATATTAAGTGGTTTTACAACAGATTAAAGAGGCTACCTCAGTCAGTTTGCCGACGACATCTCTCTTAACTGCATGCGGTCACACTCTCCATCATACAGAGCAAAGAAGTTGAAGGGAAATTATGCGTTAAGCTTAGCTTTTGTGTTTGTGTGTGTCAGCAGCTACCAAGAAATCAGCTGAACCAGGGTGCAGATCAGGGAGCTGCATGCTAAGGATGTCATGAATTCAACCTGTTATTCTCCATCTCCTTCTAACTTTATCACAATGCATGCATGTGTCATCACTCTGCTGCCTCCACACTACAAGAACCTTTAACAACAATCATTACCTTCATCCTGTTGTTACTTGCTCTTAGAGTGCCATTTAAAGGCCAGATGACCTTTCCACTAATATGAAGGATTTGCTGCCAGGGGTGACAGGAGTGTGTGATGTATTGATTACTAAAAGTAATCACAGCCAGAGAGTGCCTAAAGATCCAGGCTAGGAGGTTTACAGCTTTTTTTTCCTTTTTTTTTTCCCTGCAGGGAAATGACGGTCCCATGTCACAGGCAGAAGAGACGAGAGCCCTCTCTCCCCTCCTGCCCCTCACCCTGGGGGATACGGGGCAGCATAGCTGAACGGGTCAGACCCCAGAAACGAGGTGGAGACAAGTCCTTCTTGGTGGCCGTGAACTTCCAACCCATGTGAGAGCCGCAGGTTCGGCACTGAGCAATTGTCCAGGCGTACCTGAGAGCAAACGGAGAGGACAACAAGATCCCTGTCAGACATGTTTTCAGATATATAAAAAGTCATCTGCTTGGAACATTTTATAGTCCATAAAACAAAAAGTACCCCGTGCGCAGCCATGTTTCTTTCCTGGGTGTTAGCTGATGCAGGGTAAACCACAGTAAACCAAAAACGTCAATGTTCCAGCGCACAACAGAATACAGATTTGCATTTAATTGGCAAACTACTTTAAAAACAAAAGGGAGCGAACTATACGTATCGCATGTTGCTTTATCAGCAATTGCCGTCAGGTATGAGTAATGTCAGAGCTAAAAAAAAATTATATAAATATATTTCTACTCTGCAACAGCATTAATCTTTTTTGATTTAATGTATTTTGTAATGTGTCATATATACAGTGGTGGAAAAAACTTTTCAGAAACCCCATGCATTTGTGAAATATTGCATTAAGAATCACTCTTAGGTCTTCAAGTGCAATTTCTTTTAATACAGTCACAGCCAAAATACTAAACAAATCCTAGAAAAGACATTAAAAACTTAAAATTGATTGGTTCCATACAAAAGAAATTTTGAGTATTGGGTCATTTTGGTACCAGTGATCCACTAATGAAGGTCGTGCTTTTTGTTAAAAGACACAATTTTTGTTGCCGCATTTCGTGTTTATATAAAGCCAGCACATTTGAAAGTTCTTCAGAGACAAAAATGGCTAAAACAAGGAACCTAACGCAGGAAATACGCCTGAAGATACAGATTCTCAGCCAGGAAGGGTACAGCTGCCGCCAGATGGCCAGGAAGTGCAGATGCAGTCCTTCAGCAGTTGGATAAACTCTGCAGAAATACACACAAACCAACAGCTTGGAAGACAAACCAAGATCTGGGCGTCCAAGGGTTTCTTCAGCACGACATGACCACATCCTGATCCGAATGTGCAGGGAAAACTGCCGAATGACGTCACAGGAGCTTCAGCAGCAGCGGTCAAACCAAACTGGCGTCCAGTGTTCGACCCGCCGCACTGTACATGTGGCCGACTTTTAGATCATTGCTTAAGGTCCTACAAGGCTGCCAAGAAGCCCCTGATCAATGAAAGAGGTTAGTCCGGAGTCGTTGGGCCCAAGCACACAAAAACTGGACAGCCAATGTGAGGGTACGCAGAAGGCCAGGCGAAGCATTATCTCCAGCATGTACCAAACCTACTGTCAAGCATGGTGGAGGCAGTATCTTGGTTTGGGGATGCATGAGTGCTGCTGGTGTTGGTCATCTCACTGTGTGTGATGGCACATTGACCAAATATTATGCCATTCTCGAAACCCACATGCTCCCTTCTGCACGTGCACTGTTCCGTCGAGGTCAAAACTGGATGTTTCAACAAGATAATGCCCCTTGCTACACATCCAGGGCCAGTAGAACTTGGCTGCAGGAGCACAGTATCCAGGTGTTAGAGTGGCCAGCTCAATCCCCGGACATGAGCGTCATTGAAAATCTGTGGCGAATTATCAAAGGTCTGTTTCAAAGCGTAAGCTAAAGAATTTAGAAGAATTAAAAGCAGTAATTCAAGAAGAATGGGACAACAGTGTGAAAAGCTCGTGGGGAACATGCCAGCCAGGATTAGAGCTCTATTAGAGCGTGCTTATTTGTTGACTTTGATACCGGCAATGTTGAGAACTGACATATTGAAACTGTCAAGAATTTAGTTTTGTTAGTTTTTCTTGTAAACAATAAACAAAAATATAATTTGTATTTGTTTGTGTCTGTCTAAAGCAACCACACCTTTTGAAACCAAAAAAGATTTTTCCACAAATATTTCATGATAATATTTGAGATTGTGTAAAATTTTAAGGGTGTCCGAAAACTTTTTTCCACCACTGTATATGTAGTACCATCTTTCTTCTAATATATATTTTATTTCTTCTCTACTTGTTTTTGATACGTATCTTATAATGAGGATATTCATGTACTCTGATGATCACTATGGTTCTCTGATTAATTTAATCTCATTTTTATTATCTTTTTTTTTTTTTTTAGATTTATTTATATTTATATCTAATTTGTACATTAGTTGTGAAATGCAACAGATCATAATTGTATGGCAGAAATTGTCCATGTATTGTCCATGGTGTGCACTGGAACTGGAAAATCCAATTCTGAGTATAAAATACTCCCAACAGCTCCTGTAAGATTAAAACGTGTCTCTGAAAAGACATTCAGATTGGATTTCATGGCAGTTATTCTGAACTTCAGTAGCAAGAAAAAAAAAGAGCATCAAGACATCTGAAATACCTCATTGTGCATTGGAGCGTTTGGGACATACTGAACACAGACGTCCACAGTGGGGTGGTTGCGTTATGCAAAAGAAGTTGTTTGAGAAGTTTCAACAAGATGTTTTGATGCTTTTTACTTTTTACTTTTGTTGAGTTTCTATTGTTGAGTTTCCATTTGAGCACTGTGACTGCTGTGAATCAAATTGGGTTTTCAAACCTTCAGTTTGTTTGAATCAGATGTTTTCAAATAGTTGAGAAACATTTTGCTGGCCACTTGTAGCCTTAAGGGGAGTTTTGATGGAAATCAATATGAAGCTGTTGTGAGCGATCACCTTTATAATTAAATGTAACATTTCAATACTGATATGAAAGGTCTCAAGTGTGACAATGCCCCCATCAATCGGGCATGACAGGTCAATGAATGGTTCGATGGGAATGAAAATGATGTTAACCATATGCTATGGCCTTCGCAGTCTCCAAATCTGAACCCTAATCAACAACTTTTAGAGATTTTGGACCAACACGTTAGACAGCGCTCTCCACCACCATCATCAAAACACCAAAACAGACAATATCTTTCAGAAGAATGGTGCTTCATCCCTCCAGTAGAGTTCAGAGACTTGGCGGCCCAAAACCTTGCTGAGACACTTTATGTTGGTTTTTGTGTTATGTAGTCTTTATGTTAGTCACTTGTCTGTAGATTTTCAATGGAATACTTATCAAAGGCTTTAAAGTATTTTCAACATTATATGCAGCCCAAAACCTACAAAGTCATACTGGCCATTACCATGTGTGTCATTCAGAGGATGTTTTTTTAGCTAGTGAACAAGAACTACATTACAATCATTTATGGAAGAAGTTAATTTAGGTTTTATTCAGATATTATTCACTGCAAATACTTAATATATAAGTAATGTGGTTTTTGTACTGGTGTTTTTGAAAGTCAATAAGCCTTTGATCTCTTTCATCATAAACCAGATATCTCACAGTCCATATCAGTGATACAAATGTTCTGTATCGTCTCAGGTCTCTTATAATCTCTTGAAAGACAACCTTCCACTTGTGAAAGAATGGTTAACACAGTGGAGCAAATGCATGATGTAACAGTAAATTAAAGAAGGTCCAATCTTATTAGAGGAACCATTTGATTTGGTACAGAGAGCCTTGGGGAGGTCTCACTCTCCTGCTGCTCTCTACAGACGTCTGGTGTCATAAAACGACCCCAGATCACTAACAAGAGTGGAAGAGACACTATTGATCATGACGCCACACAATAAGGCCAAAGACTTCCAATTTCAGTGGCACAGTGGATTACAGCTGCACCAAATGTGGCATTAAAGCATGTCTAACACCTCCAGTGCAGTGGGTCAGAGGTGTGTCTCATTTATTCAAAAAGACGCATTTAGCTCACTAAAAGGCACAGAGAGGGGGTCTGAGTCAATCTACTGTATTTACTGTGTGTGCTTTGTGTGTAACTCAATAGTCTCAGGGAATAGTGTGAGCTAAATGCCATGAGTGTAGCAAAGTTACCCTGGAAACCAGCTATGCAGTGTGGATGGCCTGCCGACCAGGTTGAGGTTGTTGGCTTTGTAGACAGTCAGAGTTTCATGGACGTAACCGTGAGGGTTGACGTATGCAGCCATGGGACCATACAGAGAGAGGCTGCAGGGAGAGAAGAGGCAGGTGGCATCTGTCATCAGCAGTGATTATGACTTTAAAACAAAACATTAGAATGGACCGTTGAAAGAAAGAATACCAAAGGCTCCATAAAAGGTATAAAGGTATAAAATGGCTTAATTATACATTCCTCACAACAAACTCATGCTGTAAAGCCAAGGATTGTTCAAATACACAAACCTCACATTCTTTCTAACACAGCAGTGTTTCCAAAAAACACAAGCTACTGTGGGTCGAGGTGGATTCTGAACATAAAATGTGTTTAATGTGATCTAAGTTTAAGTGTTAAAACAGTCCAGTCACCACTCAGTACAAGTGTTGTGTATATTAGAATAGGATACAGAAAATATTTGAAAGTAGCATTCAGTATGGAAATATTTTTCAAGCTAAAAGCTACTAAAACGAATATTACCATATTGACAACGGATCAAATCACTGTCTGTAATGTTAAAGGGAGTCACTCACGCAGATAATTATAACTCAATTCTGTACTTCTCCTCACCTCTATGGAAAGTTTTAGCATATTTTAACTCATTGTTTTGGTTTTACGACTCACAACTTTAATTTTTGTTTCACTCTCACTGCTCTTATTAGTGTCGCTTTCAGACTCCTGCAGGCAGATGTCTGGCAGATGTTTGACTCGCAAAAAAAGCTTTGATAAACCCACAATACACTATCTGCTCAGCACCAAACAGCAGAGAGACACGCTTAAGAGACTTGCTGGTGAATAGTGGAGCGTTCAGCAGCCAAAGAGGGAGATATTTCACTCAGTGGAGACCGAATACAGAACTGACAGGAGAGTGAATACTAGACTTTTTTTTAACATGGTCAGAAATGCAACTCTCAGTGAGTGATTATGTCGCTCAAAGTCTGGTGGATGTGTGCTGCCATATGAACTTTTTGAGGTGATAAAACATCATTGTCATCTTTACAGCTGTTGAGATGCCCCTGGTCAAAAAAGCTCATTCAGATTTAGTTTTTGATTATGGAAAAACAAAACAGAAACTACAAAGTTTGGACTAAGGAAGGGGACATTTTGATTTACACTTTTAGTTCTAAAAGATAATTATTTAACCCCACAGGTCATTGCACACAATACAATCACACAAAAAAGCCTGACTTTCAAATGCAGTCAGCACCAAGTAGAAGTTTACTGTACTCCAGTTCTGTTTCAAGTCCCTAATTGAAAATGCATTAGCTGCGTACCTATTTTTGTTAGTGAGAGGAAGTGTGATTTAAAAGTTACCAAATTCTGAATGTCTGACTTCATAAATCCTATTACACACATGATCCTTCACTCAGATTAACCGGTTTGTTTGGATGTCCTCAAACAAACTGATTAAAGCATCTCCATGCTTCTCCACTAAACATACAGTGATGGTCTGGACAGTTTCATTGGTGTTAGGGGCTTTGCGTGTCACTCTTGGACTAACACAGTGACCATCACACGTCATTGACAGCTAGAAAACTATCTTACAAAACATAGAGCGAACAGTGTGTGTGTGTGTGTGCGCACTTAGACAGTGAAAAGCAGGGCCACTTATGTTCATGATGTAACCCCAGATTGTAAGCAATTTCAAGACAGACAGTCAAGTCAGCGTAAACTTTGACATGGACATAATTAAAGTGATTACTGTGATATGGATAAATCCAAAAAAATTCAATTAAGCAATTCAGACCATCAGACAGTTTTAATGTGTTTCACAGAAACCCTATCTGTTACAGGCACGACTCATTTATTTCTATGGCAGACTAAATTAAAAAAAGCAAATGTTATGTAATGTAATGTAAAATTTAATGTTAATAACAATAATATAAAGACATGTAGTATATTAGCATAATTTATATTAACCCTAGGAGCAACAAGCACAAGTACTGATATGGGCAGCATTAACAATGCTGTCTAAGAATACAAAAATGTTCTCACCTGAAGATCTCATTTTTTGTGGTGATTTCTGTGTCCTGGCACTGCTTACAGCACAGTGATGTGCACTGAGAAGGAGATGAAATAATGTGTTAAAACTGTATATATTTGTCAAATCTCAATGCAAAGTGTTTCATCACTGAGGTTCTCTGAGGATGCTGTAATAATCCGCTGCATCCTTTTGGCTTTCAAAAAGAGCCACCAACTGGATGACACCAGTTCAGGTCTTCAGTGAGACCAGTGAGGTCCATTAAGGAGGATTATTATCCTCAATCAGACAGGAGGACAAAAGCACAGACAGGTGGATTAAAGAAGCACTTCACACATCCAGTGACGTTGTTACTGTTTCACGTCATGCACAAAAAAAAGTTGCATGAAGGTGATGAAAAAGGGAGTGTGAGATCACAGTGTTTAGATGGTTAATACAGTTGGATGAAACCCCAGATAAGTAGTAACATTCTAGCTGATTTAAATAAACAGCAATGAATTATAACTGTCTGGCCATCAAATTCACATTACTAGTAAATTTCTGTCAATATTATCTTTTTTATGATGATGCTGATAAGGATTTGGTGGCAAAGTGTGCAAAACTAAAATGGCTTCTGTCAGAATATTATATGTGGGTTGCTGGTGGGAGAACTTTAAGTGCCCTGTTTATATTAAAATGTTGACATTAGCCACGAGGTGAGGCAGGCAAAATTAAGTGAGGACTTGCTTCATCAACACAGTGTATGTCATCCCCCCTCAGATCAAATATATCCCTGCTGAATGAATGATGTTTTGCTATTAAATATCCGTTAAATGTGACAAACAGCTAATATGTGCAGCATGTTTACATTAGATCTATAAAAATCCATTGTCACCAGCAATAAAATCAAACTGTCTTTGTTTATGCTTAATGATTTCTAAACACTGTTAATTATAAAGGCCAACTCTGGACTGAAATATCGCAGCAGCAGCAGCAGTAGCAGCACATCTGTCAGCCCCTGCCATGCTTGGTTAAATATACAAAAGAACATCAGAGGGAAAACCAGACACAACGTGTACAGTATAGATACAAATAGGAACACCAGATCTTATCACAGCATGGGGGAGATAACGGCTGTGACTGAAGGGAGAGAGGAGACACTTTGAGTCGAAGGGGTTAGCGGGTCCTTACCCGATCCATGATGTCCAGCTCACATCGAAGTCTCTGGATGGCACTGCCAATCTTCAGCAGCTGGAGCCGCAGAGCATCGTCTATTGGCAGACAGGCTGCCACTCTGTAGGAGAAGTCTGACAGAAACCAGAGAAGGGGAAGAGAGTGATGAAAGGAAGGAAGGAAAGAAAGCATGATGAAAACAAAGAGAGAGGCATACGTGTGCATGTGCGTACACGCCTGCAGTCCATCTGTAAAACACTTAGCTGAGGCTGACCTACGGCGTTCGTAGGGAGAGAGTCATCTTTCAGATTCTCGTCCCATTCATGGAGCTGTTTCTTCACTCTGTTCATGAGCGACTCCTGCGTGGCGAAAAACAGGAAGCAGATTGGTTGGTTTACATTCAGTCTTATGTGATATTTATGTAGGTAGATATTTATGACAAACACAGGCTGCGGTACTCACGGAGTCGTAGAGTGCATAAACCCAGGGTGGCCATGGCGTTAGACTGGCACAGTGAAACTTCCTCTGTGATGAACAACAGCACAGCATTAACTGAATCTACAAATAATGAATACTGATGTACCCAACATGCATACAGTTACCCTTCACTTCCCTTCTCATATTGTGATTGTTGACTTACACAATATGGCCAAAAGTATATAGACATCCATACATGACTATTCCCCTGTGCACAACTGCAGGCTGAAATGGGAAAGGGCATTTCCAACAGTCCTAAAGGCATTTCTTTTGCTACATCACAGGAATAAGAAAAGCAACCTCTAAACTGTTTGACACTAGTTTCTTATACATGGCATATCTGAAAAATATAGCAAACACTGTAAAACTGCATGGCATATATTTTCTGATGTTTTATAGACAAAGCAATTTAATCAAGAAGATAAATCAAGACTGACAATAAAGTTGTAATATTATTGCATGTGAGTGTTTGTGACCTGTACCTGTTGGTAGTTCTTCCACCAGCACTGGGCCTGTTTGCAGCTCTGAGTCGGGGGTTTGGAGGAGGGATACATGTGGAGCCTAGAGAGGGGTGTTAGCTGCACGGCAGAGAGAGGATCTGGAAGGATACGTTCAGGAAGGATCTGTACTTTGGCTTGTCTGATCCTGAAGATAGAAACAAAGAGAGATAATGACAAAGGAGGTAAGTGTAAAAGAGAGCAGCAGATGACGAGCGAAACCGAACAGATGAATAACAGATTAAACAAATGGAGAGCTGGCTCTGGCTTTGTGAGTTTGAGATGATCATAAAAAGGTGCCGTCTGCACATTTTCTCTCTAACAAATAATCTTTCAGTCTCTCTTCCGAGTCCAATCCAGGTAACTCTCTGGAGCTCAGACACACAAACATTACCAAAGCAACACCACATGAGCAATAAAAGAAATTCTTCATCTGAAGCATCAGAGCATACACGTAAAATGGCGCACAGTTCAGTGCTGCCCAAAAACAATATGCAGTGTTTCATTTCTGTGTATTCAATCAACAAACAACAAAACAGTCAAAGCACTGAATTTCCAAAATGTTTGTTTCTGCAGCAGAAGAAGAGTAGTGAAATATACAGGAAGTTCTAGATTCTATTGGAACAAATGAAAACTACACTTCTATGATTGCTTCTTGTTCTACTGCGAGTGACGCCACTTGCAGTGTAACAAGAGGTCAACAGGATGATGATGAGCAATTTATGTGCATTACATAACAGCAGCTATACAAAGAAGGAAATGCATCTTTATGAAGACTCAGTCTTATAGACACTAAAGCTCAATGATTTCTGGTGGAGGATGTAAGCAGACATGACATACAGTGTGACCACAACATTTAAACAGGCTGCTTTTCTCCATAGATGCCTCCAGGTTTTACTGTCACCTACAACAAAAAGACGCAGAAAAAATTGCATCTTGTGCAACTAAACCTTCATGAGAGTATTCAAGTATGTCAGCAGAAAATCTGTAAAAAGCCACAATGTACATTCCTCAATCATTAAATCTTGTACAAAACCTGAAATGTGTGTGTTTACAGCAGTCACGGCTGCACTCCACAGATACATTCAATGGAAGCTGATTAGGATGTTTTCAATTTTCATTCTGAAGATGACTGTGAGTAGAGAGTAAGTCTGCCCTCTAGCTGTGAACTATGAGAGCACCACTCAAGTCATTTTGAAACAAACATCCCAAGTATGCCGTATAATGAGCCACAAGAAATGGCTGGTCAAAACTGATATCCAGTGAGACGCTTCAAAGTTAGTTTTCATCGGAGGAAGAGCATTGGAGGAAACTGAATATGCTCAGCTTGTCATGCTTGCATAAAAGATTAATTTGAATACAAAGTGAACGTAGAGGGTGTTTAAGGAGCACATGATCCACTCTGACCTGCAGTCCAGAGTCCTGCAGCTTTTCTGTCTTATCAAGTGGTTAATAACAGGTAAAGTACCTTAAGCCTACATTCCTGTTTCTGCAGGGCTCTGATTCCAGCAGAAATCCACTAACTTAATCTATGTGAGCTTAACAACACAACATTTGCAGCTTCATTCGCAGAGTGCAGCTCTCGTTCAAATGTGCCAAACCATTTAGCATTAACCTTTGGTTTAATGGTTTACAGGGCAGTTCAACTCACCCGTCCGCTTGAGTTCTTATCTCATGGACCTTGAATCTCTGCCTCCCCACAGCTTTCACTTTGACAGTCTCAATGCCATATTCCTGCTCCTCTCGGTATGCATAGATTTCAGCTGTCGTCCCAAACTCTGCCTCCGGCTCACCTGCATCACTGCAGAGACAGAAATCATATAAAACCATTGCCATGAAACTCTAAAAATAACCTTAAAGTGTTTTGGAACTAAATGTTGGTATAAATAAGGTAAGGTCTAGGTAGCAGAGGGAGAAATATCCTCACTTTTAATATTTCCTCATTTGGGTCAAGCTCTAAAAACAGAGGACCCCACATGCATGTTGAAAGCATCTTTTTATTAGAACCTCAGATCAAGCCTGGCAAAAGCCCAGATCTCTCAAACTTCATGTGCCAGATTGTAACAGAGACTTTCAAGTATACATCCAGAGTCTCTAAGCTCAAGCCAAGGTTACCCCTAATGGCATCATTCCCAGACTTAAAAAAAAACCTAAGTGTTACAGAAAACATTATACAACAGTTTTCACAGTCTGAACACTACTCCTAATGACTGGGAGATTGACATGTGTGTGAAATCAACAGAGTGTCCCTTTGACTGATATATCAAACAAAGAAACACTCTCTATCCATCCGGTCTGCAGTCACCAACAGATGCAGAGTCACTTCTGTTGCTGCATACCTGTGTGCGAGCACAGCAAAGGTGCGGTCTCTCTGGATGATGCTGCGCATCATGCTGACCTCCTGCGGCCTGAAGAGCTGCAGAGGCAGCGTCTGGCCCGGCACCAGCATCACAGACGTGTGTGGCAGCACGGGGATGGTCTGACAGCTGTCGTCATCGTGGACCGTCCGGCCGTGAAACTCCTCCATGTCGGCCCCCAGGTACTGCCCATCACCACAGGGGTCAGGGGTCAGTATCAATAATAACAACAACAACAACGAAGCAGCAGTGTGTCTCTGTGTGTGTGTGTGTGTGTGTGTGTGTGTGTGTGTGTGTGTGTGTGTGTGTGTGTGTGTGGGGGGGGGTGTGTGTGTGTGTGTGGGGTTGAAAGTGCACATGTGTGGTATAAAACATTTAGAAAGATATCATCTGTGGAGAGAAAGCAGAGGCATCACTTACAGCATGTGATGTGGGAAGGCTGGGATCAAAGGTGATGATGTTGGGCTTCTCTGCCCCCTCACTGTCTCGGTCCTCAGTCTCCATGTCATCCTCTTCCTCCTCCTCCTCCTCATTGTCTGTCAAAGCACACAAAGCACAACAGCCACCCCCACCACACCCCAATTAGCTCTCTCAGCGTCTCCTAATCAAATCTCACCACCTTAATAAGGCGCTCTGAAGGTGAAACAGCGAAGAGAAAGTGAAACAGAGGCTCAGAAATGGTGACAGTCAGGATGTGATCCCTGGCAGTGGCCTGCCGGGAGAAAAATGTCAGCCGGCTGTTCGCAGTTTGAGGAGATTAAAGGCTCCTCCGGGGAAGCTTCACCGCCTCGCCCTCTGGTGAGCTGTTACCTGGTACGAGCTGCAGCTGGTTGCCCATGTTGTCGTTGATGTTGTCCTCACCTCCACCCCTCTCGTCAGCCATATCCCTGTGTTTACAATGCTCACTCTTCTTCTACGGCGTCTTCACGTGCAGCGCTCAGGGCGGACACCGAGCGCCCCCTGGAGGCAGATTGCGGACATGACTGAATGAAATCGTGCAGATTTGAGAGTGGTACGACTAAAGTGTGGTGTAAAACAGGACAAGTGTGACCATCAAAATACACTTAAAGTACCCAAAGCACTTATTATGGGGAATGAGACGTTTCAGGTCCAAGTATATTGTATTGTTGGATTATAATGATTGATGCGTTCATGTGTGAGAATCACTTGGAGCTCATTTTAATGATTTTATATACTGTTGGACCACTTAGGATTTTTTTACTGGGAGCCTTTAACTTAGGATAATAAGTCAATTTATTTGATGATTATCTTATCTGATTCTGCAAAGCTACTCAAGGTGTCTGATAAATGTAGTGAAGTAGAAATTTCACTGTTTCTCTTTGAAATGTAGTATCAAGTACCAGAAAGAGGAAATATTCAGTGAAAGTAACTCAAAAGTTAAAGATAAGATAAGATCCTTCATTGATCCCACCGTGGGATCAATTACAGCAGCTCAAACACAATTTAAAAGAGACACTAAATAATAGAGACAAAATAAACACAAAAAACAGTTCACAGTATAAGTAAATGAGTGGAAGGACCTGGAAGCGAAAGCGCTCCTTTCTCTACACCTTGGATGTCTGAGTCTGTTACTGAGGGAGCTGCTTAAGGCCCCCAGTCTGATGCAGAGGCAAATACAGTATTTGTAGTAAATTTACTTAGATGCTTTACACCACCTGATTATATCTGGTGCCCAAGCTTTTTTCTGCCATGTCCCTCCTGTTTTATATTCACGTAACTTTTGTTGCACATGTATCCACCTCCAAAAGGGGCAAAAGGTGAAAAATGATCAAATATCTCACAAAAAAGCAAATAAATAATTGGAGAAATAAAAAGGGAACCATATCCAGCTTATATCATATCTGGAAGTACAACTAAATGCACTGTTGACAAAAGATGGAAAAACATCATAAATTGGTCTCAGAAGGACTCTATTTTAGCTTGAATGTGCTCCCTTTATCTCAGAGAGACAGTGATGATAAAGATATACAGAGATTATGTTGTTTTAAACATGTTTGTGTGGTAGTCCATCCTAACCATTTCCAGTCTTTGTTCCTGTGCTTAAAATGTATCTGTTCTCAGGTTTAAGGCAGCATTGATGCTTTTCATCCTGAGGAACAATTTAGCAGATTGTGCCTCTAAACTATCAATGCCTGCAACATCAGGAGTGCATCTGTTTTATCTCCAGTAGAGCAACATGTTCCTGATTAAAAAAAAAAAAAAAAAACCCAAACTGTGCTGTCCAGTACTGATATGGTGCTGAAATCTATTCAACAACTCTATAGAGACACTTTAGTTTCTACTAGGTGATCCTTTGATGAGGAAATTACATAATTAAAGTAGTTTAACATATGACCATTGACATTAATCCTTTCCATAATGAACATGCAGCTCAGCACATCTGTTAGGGGACACTATTGAGCCAACTCTGGCTATTACATACTTGAAGGATCAACTGCCCTTAGTCTAAGTCCTTTCATTAATTCAGGTTCCAAATGCTTTGCAACAACCACCTCAACAAACACCCCTCCAAACACTTAGTACTAAGTAACTTTACATCTACCTCTCAGACCTCAAGTGTTACAAGTTACTGGACTGAGGAGTCAGACAATCAAGGCAAGGGCATACACCGAGATTGATCCCTCCATAAAGTAGATTTAATGCATTCAAGATGCCCACAGATTAATCCTGTAATATTAAGCTAAATCAATCAAGGAGGCTGAAACTTGTGATAACTTTTAACAGTGTTCATTTATTGTACACCACATAACAATTGTTGGAGAACTTGTATTATGGTCCATGAACAAAGCAGCTGTAGTTCTGATGTTGAAGAATCTGTCCAGCATCTTCGCCTTCTTCCAGTCAGACAGTCACAGTCGGCCCCATGAGACGCACAGTCATCTGAAATCAGGTTTAGGCCTTCGCTCCAGCGATGCAGGCTCCACTTCAGCCACACGTGTCAGTCATCTGGAGCTGGCTCAGACAGGATCACAGCTGGCAGGGATGAGGGCTTACTTTGACCTCTGCCTCATCTTTCTCCTTTTACGCTTCAGCCTGTTGGGGGGTAAAAAATAAAAACAGCAGTTACGAAAATGGGTAACTTTGATGCTCAAAGCCTGCTTAATAGTACACAAAAGTTAATGGGTTGTTTCACATTTTGGCAATCCCTGAGCATTTAAGGATGCAATGTCCAACAAATTATCCTGGGACACCAACTTGTGTATAAAGGCAAAATACTGATGAACCTCTACTGGTGTTAAAACATCTTTGGTACAGTCCTGTCTAGAGATCCCAAAACCCATTAATGTAACTTGAGCATGGGTGACTTTGTACTGAAGCAGTCAAACAATGTTAAGACAAAGTCTCAGAAGACTTGAATACTTGCATTTTAAAAGATGTGCATACAAGTAGTCACCAATGGTAACTTAAGTGAGAATTAACTTAAAAAAAAAAAACTCAAGTCAACATTTTGAGCCATTATTCTACCATAAAGCTATTACCAATGATAACATGAGTACAACTACTTAACATGGATCATTTAACATGTCTGAGGTCATGTGCATACTCATGGACTAAACTGTCCAGCCTTTAGTGCTTCAGACAGACTTCCAGTTGAGACATCCAATAGACTTACATTATGCATTTGTACTTTTAAAGTGGCATCAAATTCTATATGCATCACTAGACTAGAAATATTACTACATAACATTGCTTTCATGTTGAATACTGCCAGTAATCAATATCAATATGCTCTACTGAAGATAGCACAACAAATTCTAAAACTCTAGACTTTACAGCCTAATCAGACATTGAGATGTTTTTTTTTTTAAAACTGAAAACCATTAGTCTGTGTGATTGTTGCTCACCTGCGCATACGCTTCTTCCTCCACTAAAAGAAAAAGGACATTTCATATTAGAACAGTGAACAGTTCGGCGTGCCATGTGTGTCCTCCCAATTGTTGACTATGTGACAGATAGCATGCTTGCTGTGATGCAGAAACTGTCAGGATTACACTGAAGATATTGAATAATGTTAGAGCCCAACAGAGCAGGACAGTGTTAGCTAGGTACAATCAGAGTTATCAAAGCTAACACTGCAGCATGCACCAACATGGGCCTCCATATAACGACTGAGTTTATTTCTCATATCTTGTATAATTACGTAGCGGTTCGTGTTTGTTATTAGCATTATTAGTATGAGCTGAGAAAAGAGACACAAAACAGACAAGCCTTTTTAAGTTAATAGACAATGTGGAGTGGGAGCTGTTCAGGTGCTAACGAGCAGCATTGACTGCAACAGGAAGAGGACATTAAACTCTCAAAAAATACGGAGACCGGCTGGATAACTCACCTTGGCTCTCATCGTGTGGAGAAGATTCTGTAAGAATGAAACAAATAAATTGATTAGTGTCTGCGGATGATTTCTAAATCTCAATGATTACTTTGGATTCAGTTAGCGGAGAAGAGCCAGTTCGTACCTCGAAGAGAGAAGAGCAACGGAAAGAGGATGTGACGAAGGAAGAGGGCGGGATTTATACTAGCCGTGACGTCATGTTAGAGCGCCAACTGTGGTTCTTTGGCTCGCAGGGAAATGTAGTTTAAATGGTCTGCTCCATTGTAGTTTAAGGTGTATTTATAGCTGCTCAGCTCCTCAGACTATAAAAACTTGAACAAAAACTATTTCTTATTGTCCATGAATTTACAAAATTCCAAATTTCCATATTTCCAAACCATAACATGCGAATAAGGTTTAATCTTACTTTATAACATATAAAGTTTTGTGCAGTCTTCTCATTTAAATAAGTCACGTCATAAATTGTATTTATTGTTATTTCATAACATTTTTTATATTTCTTTATCAATTTTATAATTAACTTATGCTTCTGACTTGAAGTACTTGCTTTCACCCTTTCTCATATCTTTTCACTTAATCTCTTTACTGTCCTGATTCTGATCCCAATTTTAGTTTAGCTTTCAACTCATCATACAGTCGACTGTGTGATAGGGTCAAAAGTAGGGTCAGTTTGATAACTGTTCGAGTACAGTTATTATCAAATTGACTTTTAGATTAGTTTTTTTTTTTTTTTTTATCAAAAATCAAAATAACTTTGACCTAAAATCGATTTGTTCACAAAAATCCTCCATCAGGGGGTCTGAATATAGTTTTTTTTCTTTTATATCCATCATGTGATTAAGTGATATATAATCAATCAAACACCAGGTACTAATGTCAGTTTTTGCTAAGTCCAGCAAATCCTACAAAATCAAGTAATTATATTGATGAACTGATACATCAATGTTGCCAAAAGACATTTGGTCATTGGCCTACTACACCCAGAGATTTAAAAGGATAGAATCTCTTATTGTCAAACAATTTAAACCACTTGGTTTATATATTGACCATAACCACTGATATTGTATCTCCTCTCATAGCACTGATGCAGCTAATAGTTCTGAACTGAAAACCCTCTGTTTAGACTTAAGTATTCATTTTTTTTCATTGCAAACAATCACAATACTTTGACAGAAACCTTCACTGAAAACAAACAGAAGTGTATGAAAATGTTTTATTTCATTAGATGTAAAGTTCCATTGCCCACTGATTGAGCTACAAAGCAGGATTTTATTTTTCTCAACATGTTCACCTGTTGACAAATCCGACCCAACGCTGACGTTGACTCGGAAATGAAACTCAGACCTGAAATGATCTCTTGCTGGTCCAACTGAAGACCCATATAACCCTTTTAATGCTTCACAAGACTAATGACGTAGTAAAGCAAGTAACAGGTGTCACTAATAGAAAAGTTTTTCAAAATTGGAACATACAGGTTTCTATCTTCTCATAAAATTCAAGGGGAATGGCAGTAAATGTGGCAGTTTTGTTCCCAAGTCAAGCTGTGGTTACAACTTCGGTCTTTGCTTGTACACTTAAAACTATTCCGGTCTTCTACTCAGGTTATTGCTTAAAAAAATCTAGTGTGGTTAAAACATTGTAGTTTCAGCCAAAATGTGGTCAGGCCTTGATGATGGAAGAGTAACCATAAACCCTCTACACCGACTCTGACGCAAACGCCATCCATTATATCACAACCCCTGTAATTATTCTCAATTGTTACATTTTTTAGTTTCATTTCATGAGTTAGACACATTTATTTAACCCTTTACTGCACTGCGTAGTTCAGAAACATTTAAGCAGATGTCAAATGCTCAAAGGTCTCAGTTGTTTCACACTGCACCTGATGACTGAACTTACGTGATTCTCAAAATGGAAAGGTAACAAAGTGCTTGTAAACCCTCCAATAACATATCTGAAGATTTCTTTTTACTATATTTTTTTGTTTACATATAAAGTTTAAATAACTTGCCATTGTTGCCAAAGGGGTACAACATGTGACACTTCAGTCAAATCACTGAAATAGGATAGAATCCATGATGGCTTCAGATATAGACGACTTTAGAGAGGAATACTGAGAATATGATCCAAGTTTCTGTTCAATAAACCTTCATCTGCAGTCAGATGTTAAAAAATAATCCCATCTCTTTAATGGCCGAGGTAAACTTCAGTCTTATTTCAAAGCAAATCTTCAGCTGTAAATAACAAATTTGAAGAGGACCAAAAGATCTTTAAATAAAAAAAACAAAACAAAAAAAAAAAAACAGGCACCAGTAACATGTGCACTATTTGGCAACAACTCTTGTCAAAAGATGTAAAAACTATTTTGCAAACATTTATTTCCTTCTCAGGTTAGGGAAGAAAAAGCAACACTCTTTCCATGAGGCTTTTAACTAATGCAGTAAAGGGTTAAGCATTCCACATTCTTATGAATTTGTCAATCTGTATTGGGTGTAAAATGGGCTGAGGGCTTTTGGGGCAATTTGTCATGTTTGCTCTTGCTTCTCTTTGGGGTCTTGCATGTGTGGAAAGGCAGTATTTATTTATTCTGCGGCTTCTGTGTCCTCAGTTGGCTGTCCAGTAGCATTTTCTGCCGTCTTTGAGGCCTGTAGGATGTAAAAAAGGGAAGGTGGAGATCAGTAAAATATATAATACACAATAAAATCTTTAAATGAAACATGTATTCTCTGTAGCTGGGGGGTGACACAAAAGACCAGGAGAAGGGAACCACGTGAGCTGTGGGTCACTTCCACATTCACTGCTGGAGTAGTTTACCTTCTTTTTCTTTTTCTTTTGCGTTTTACGGCTTGCAGAGCTCTGTAGTAACGTCTGGGGAAGAGGAGAGACGTTTAAGTGCAAAGTGAACGTGGTGCTTGATGCTCGATGTGAGTAGAGTGAAGCCACAATCTTACTTTTAGCTCTGGATCCTGAACTTCATGCTCTGACTTGTAGAGCTCTGGATCGAAGGGTCCGTTGGTGATTCTGTGCGGCCCGTTGGCCATCAGCAGCACTGTGAACTTGAACTGAGCTACAAACTCTCCTGAGAACAAAGACATGGGGGGAGGGTGTAAGAAAGCAGTAAATAAAGAGACAGCTGTTGGGGAAAAAGAAAGAAAAACACATGACAAAAAGCGAGGTAAACACTCACCCTCCTTCTCATTTAGCACACTGAAGGGCTGTAGCAGCTCATGTTTGGCACACTCCACCACACCCAGACGGGCCTTGGCCTCATCCTCGAAGGCTCTGATGAAAAAGGGGTGGTGGTATAAGTAAGTAAGTATATTGTATATAGGTAAGTATATTGTAAGTATATACAAATATACTAAAATAATATATTAATATTCAACTTTATGTCAAGTTGTTTAAAGGTTGTGCAGGTGATGGACTACGTATATTAGCAGTTACAAATAAAGTGTGTCCGTACCTGAGAGTAAAGGGCATGGCATCAAAGCGTCGTTCCACTTCGCTGAAGAAAGTACGGGAGGTTTTCATCTTCAGGCCGTACTGCTTACTGGGGTCTCTCTTATAAATGGTGGTCCTCAGACCTCCATCTCTGGCCTAATTGGAAATGACAGAAGGTGAAAAGAATAAATGTCCGTTCTGTACACTGAAGTGTTTATTCGGTCCAGTCGAGGCGTAACTTTGTAGGTAATGAACAAAGAAAGGAAAGAGAGGATGCTGACCTTCCCTTCACCGGTGCTGATCAAGACATCCACAGCATAGACTTCGTGTACCTCAAACTCTGCCTTCTCGTGGTCCTTCCTGAACAAACAACAGCAGCCAGCGCAAAAAGATGAGAAACAAATTTTGCCTACTGTTCATGCTTAAAAAAAAAACATAACAAAAAACAGCAATTTCAGGTCGTTCTGGTTCATTAGTTATTCAGGAGGATAATCCACAGATCTCTAATATTACACTAAAGACAATTTACTGTTTAGTTTCTCCAGATTTCATTGTGGTTGGTTGGTTTCAGCGCCACAAACCAAATCCCACTGATTTCCTTTGTTTTAGGGTTGTGGTACATGTCTCAGGCAGTGATTTGAAAACCTCATCACATCAAACTGAAACTCGCTATCTGGACACAGAGTGATACATGGGAAATCTGCATTTCAGGGATTTGGCTGACGAACCCTTAATTTGGTCAAGTTTGCAGTCATTGTGGTTGTATACAAGAATAAAAAAATAAATAAAAAAAATGTACTGCTTCTTACTATGAAGCAGGTATTTTATGAAGTGTAACCAACTGTGAGAGATTCCAACAGTTTTCTTGTTTGAAATGATGTCAGATGTTAAGATCTTGCAGGTCAAATTGGTCAGAGCTTAGAAATAAATTCTTATGTTTAAGGTAATGTTAAATTGAAAGATGTTTACAGGGAATTAAATAAAGTAATCAGTTTTTCTCCCATTGAAAAGAACCAGTGAATCTGAACAAAGAGACAAGCAGTGTTGTGCATGATCTGAAATGTAATACTGATTGACAGGATGGAAACTACTTGCCAATAGATGCAGAAACTATCCCTCATCAATATTGTGTGTGTGACACTCTAGCTTAACGTTTAAATGCTGAACAGGACTTTGATGGTTTACTACCATTCAAAACACTACTTCCCTTATGAGTGAAAAGTGACTTAGCATACCTTTGCTGGTCTGTCGGGTTCTGAATGATGGTCTTCTCTCCATCTATGACATGTTGCTTTAGCTGATGAGACAGCATGCCTTTAAAAACAGAGGGGCAAAAAAACTTGTATTAAAAAAGGAAAATTAACCATTTGAATAAGCAATAGTCATTGTCTTTCTGTCACACGAACAAATGTGAAGAGATTCAAGAATGTGAACCATTAAGGTTGCTGAGTTCTTTTTCCAGTACAGACCAGTACACTGTGCACAAAAGTTTAATACGACACTCACCTTCGATTGGTGAGCATTTGAACGACTGAGCGATCTTGTTCCACGCTTCTGTCACTTGAGTGTTCTGAGAGAGAGAGAGAGATAAATGCATTACTTTCACATGAAAAATGCAGGGAGGAGGGAAGAGCAGCAAACAAAGACTATTGAGGATCTGCAGTGAACTGTCACTGAGAAAAGACACATTTCACATGCTGACACATGTAGCCAGAGTTTTAATGACCCATCTAAACCTTTTCATTTTTCAGAGCCTGCCACTGCAGAGCAGGTTTTTCTGTCTGCCATGGAGACGACAGTGAGGAAGTGGTTACATGTACCTGGTTACCAGGTTTAACAAGGCGAAGAGCTGCTTCTGCGCACAGATGGGCTGCTTTGATCACATCAGCTTTTCGTCCTGTGATGGGGTTCTCCTGCAGAAAAAAGACACAGTGAGTTAAAGGAGAGAATCTAAGGAGAGGACAAAAAACTGGGAGTAAAGCTGTATTATTAATGAAATGGCCCTTACCTTACTGGCTCCCACAACAAAGCTGTAAGCAACATTGGCAATGAAGCCATCGACATGCACCCCAAGATCTCTGCACAAAGTGAGAGGAAAAGAAGAGATGAGAGTGTGAAAAAACAAGAAAACAAATGTAATTCATCATGTGTCAAATTCATTGTAAGTTTAACTGCCATCCAGCTGTCGAGATTACTAATGTTGTTACAGGAACCAATCAAATCAACTCAGGAAGGACACAGTGTCGATTATGCTCCACTTTGGAAAATGAGGCTAATAAAGACTAAACAATAACCAATAAGGTGTGACAAAAAAAACAAAACAATTTAATCTGTTATAGCCATTAAATTGAGGATACACTCCAAGGTGAAATTCTTTCTGGCTGTACATCAGCTGGAATACAGTGAAGGACTTATTGTGAATTCAAGGGAGCAGTGCTCCAGACATAAATTGAACAGACATGCCCAGCCAGAGTGTTAGGCCAAGAGTGTGAGAAAAGTGAGAAACATACAAACCTTGTGTAACTACATCACCAGAAACAAACATCTTTAAAACACTGCAAATCTACATTAAGCACAAAAGACGTTACAGAGGACGAAGACAAACATGGCAACACAACAAATAAGATGAGCTGACTTCCTTTTTCAATGTTGCATTAGAGAAAAATGTGATAGATGGGATTTAGCAGATGGATTGCCATCAAAGCTAAAATCCAACATCACTTAAAAAAAAAAAAAAAAACCAAAAAAAAATCATCCGTTCTCAAAATGTCTTACTTGTCGTTTGCCACACGGGACAGACAGAAAGACGAGACCTTACTGATGAAAGCACACAGTCAACAGCAACAGCCAAAAACCTTCACATACAAGCGGAGAGATCACGTGAAAAGAAGGGAGGACAACACACTAGGAGACTCAAGACACACATGAGGGGAGGAGAAGGGGGGTGACATTGTTGCAGAGCGTGGTGCCTACATTTTGACCAGATCCCCATCTTTAAGTGTGTAGTCAGGGTCACTCTTCAGGGGAGAGAAGTGGCAAACACAGTTATTGACTGAGACGCTGGTGGGAAAGGCAATGCCTAGAAGAGGGAAAAGAGAACCACCAAGTCTTCATTTGAAAATCATCCACAAGTTTAGCAAGAACACTCAAAAAGGATGGAGGGAGTGACACTTGCATCACCCGAAAAACAAATTTGCACTGTCATACTCTGCTAATACATTAGTCTTCTTTTCTTTTTTTTTTTTTAAATCCCTGTTGTTATAGAAGCTAATCAAGTGTGGACTCTCCTTGATAGGTCCACCTCAGTTCACCACGAATAACAACAGGCTCGCTGGGGTCATCTTTGCCTCACCTTTCTTCATTTCCTTTTCCTTCTTGAAGACCTTGCCGGTCTCAGCCATGATGTAGGCATCCCCCGTCTCACAGAGGCTGAGCACGGACACCCCGGGCTTGGCCGATTCCACGACCAGACGAAGAGCCTCTGATGAGACAAAGAGCGAGCAGAGCAGGTCGATATTTTAATACATTAATGTTGTATTGATAAAGCCATATAACACCACATTATAGTCTTGAAATGATGGCATTACAGTTAGTTGACTGTTAAAACTGAGTGAAATGTTTTATCCATGTAACAAATGCCGCAGTGTCACCATTTCTCACGATATAAACTTAAACAAGATGTAAGTTTTAATAGCATTTCTTGTTTATTAATCATAATATCTTTATATATTTGTGCTCCCTTTGTACCCCTTTTGGATGTTGCAACATTGTAGAAATGTACTCGTTGTAGCACAAATTAAGGATTATCTTATCTTAAACGAACACTGAATGCATACACATGATTATTTTTTTCTAAGGCCACATAAACCAAACCCATTTGTAACATCACCGTATGTCAGACTCACTAAAAAATGATGTGATATAGTTTTGTCAATATTGCCAAGCTGTGAGTAAAGCACAGTAAGATTTTAAACTATGTTGGGTGATATGATAACATGTATCCAATTAGTTTTCACAACCATAAATATATGAGCAGTCAATGTCTCAAAAAAACAAAAAACAACTAGCCTTTTAATGGGAATGAAATTAAAAATTAAAATGAAATGTATCAATATAATGGAATATCTTGGCGTAAATATTTAATGTGCTGTAATTCAGTTGCAGAAAACACATTATATGACAAAACATACAGATATTGAGGCACAACACTACACAGACTGTGACAAAGGATGGTATCCATGTCCCCCACTCCTAATTTTAAATAAATGAGTCACCCTTTGTATGCTGTGACTAGCTATTTTTAAATACTGACAAATAATTAAATAATGTAAAATGACTATGCCAAAAATTAAGAATGTCACCTGGATAACATGATATGCACACTGTAGTCCTCATATTATCCCTTTAACAGACACTTAATAACTACATAATCAAAAAGTTAGCAGAGGCTAAGAGTAATGATGAGAGAAAGGGTTTGGGGTGGTCATGCAGCCAACTAAAACATAATTAAAGTGTCTTCATATCTTTGGCTGCCTGCTTATCTTAAACCGACTGCTTGACATGTTTATATCTCAAACTTAACTAATATTTCTTGTGCGATTGTCTCTCTACAAATGTTCTAGCACTGTCAGAACCTGTGATTTAAAGGAGTTCACTGCTAAAGGATCTGCTCCATGTAACTGTTGTGCACATGAAGAAATAAAACCTTGAATCTTGAACGTTTAGCCGCCGGTACCGGGCAAACGGGCTGGATTAGCCGGTGAGTTAGCATCCCCCGTTAACTGAACAGACAGTAAAACCTAACTAGCCTGAGCTAAAGCGGGCAGCTGCACCTGCTGGCTAACTAGCACATGTGTGCCTCGCATGTGAACCACATGGCCGCCGCGGGGACGTTAGCTAGCCGCGCGATAGGCCGAGCTCAACGGCTACACTCGCCCAACAGCCGCCCGGTTCGTTTTCACTCACGGTTGGCGATGTCACCACCCATCTTGTACTTGGTGACCACCAGGTCCTCGGCTATGGTCTGCTCCTGCTCGTCGTCGGACATGTTGGCGGTGAAGTGTCGGTCGCTCGTCGGCCCTGAACAGCGGATGTTCCCCGCGGCTCGGCTCGGCTCCAACCGCTGCTGCTAACACCGGCCTCCCGCGGCAGCACAGGCCCCGCCCCGCTGCGCCGTGACGTTGGGGACGTCGTCCGTCACGGCGACCCCGACGCGCCAAAATGCAGCGACAGAGAGAGAGACAGTGAATGTGTGTGTGTGTGTGTGTGTTAACAATTTACATTTTATATTGAAGGATAGTTTCACAATTTTTAATGTTTATTTTAAGTGAAAGATTTTATTTATTTAACCCTCTACTGCACACATGTTGATGGCCCAAGATGAAAAATATTCTACATCATTTCTTGGTTCATTTTGGGACATTTTATCAATAAAGCTAGTTTTTTTTTAGGTTTTGGAACACCCCCGCCTCCCCATGGTACAAAATCAGAGAGAAAATAGAAATGTATGAAGTCACAGATCATAAAATAATATTCAGAGAGCAACAAAAAATTAAAAAAACTTGAGATAAATTCATTAAATAACAAGGTAAAAACACATATTTACATATTGGATTTCTTACAAATGTTTGTATCATACAGTATGTCATGTACTGACATTTCACTGTGTGAATCTTAAAAAGGCAGTTCGTCTCTCCTGTGAAACAGATGTACACTGCACCACTTTTTGCATATCACTTTTGGAGTTCCTGTGCACCCAGAAAGCATGCACCTTTCTTACTTGTCAGACATAGTGCGCCAATGTCTTACAATGTCTGTCAACATGGGATAGCAGCATGTGTTTCAGACAAAGGTTGTTTTTTCTTGAAAGGACCCATGCTGGTGACTGCAGGGGTAAATTGTTTTGTATGATTGATTTAACCAGCGATTACTTGTGTCAGAGTTCACAATGTAGTCGGTGGTGGATAACTCAACTAGCTGAGGTGGAGCATGTTTTTGGCTCATCTTTTGACAACATTCTGAAACTTATATATAAATATTTCAACATTTATATGTGTGTGAATATTTCCTACAAACAGACTTTCCTCTTGGTGCATGCCCAGATGTTTGTATGTATTATATGTTATATAGTGTGTTCAGTTGTTTGACCCTCACAATTGTCACTAATGGTTACCTTTTTATAAAGTGTATAAATCTGATCCTGTTTTGCACTGATTGTAAGTTGTTGTGAATTAAAAAAGACTAGCTAAATGTTTTAAACATACAGGCATTAAAAGATAAGACATTTTTAATTTTCTTTACCTGCATTTCAGAGTTTTTGCTTTAAAAAGCAAAGCCAATCTGGCCCTTGTCAATAATAACACTGCCCTAGGTCTCACACACACACACACACACACACACACACACAGACTGTATGCATGCTGTGGCACAATAATGTCTGCATGTGTTTAGCAACAGTAATGTAACAAGTGTCAGATTAGTTAATGACCTACCAGCATAAAACAAAATCTCTTTCGGTAATCAGGTTAGATGTTTTCATGTGTCAAAATAACATTATGTTACTCATATCAAAGTAAAATATAGATTTTTTCTTTTATATAACCAAATTTAACCCATCTTAAAATGTATGATTTTCCTATTTTCACCAATAAAGGGTGTTAATATCATGCCAATGACCATTTCTACTGATTCCTGGTGTCAAGATTATAAAAAAAAGAAAAAGTGGGTTCAATTGTCAATTGATGTTTGGTTCAGAAGTTATGGAAAGTTATTCAAAATGAATGGGGATGGGACGTTTGTTGACACCGGTAACATGAAAAGTAGACAACATTAGGGTCTTCAGAACAGGTTACAAAAAATGCTATGCGGGAGCATGGGAACTATTTCTCCTCCTGGTCACAAATCCATTGGAGACCAAAACATTTTCTTTTTTAAATTTGCTAATGTCCATGTTCAGGTAATCTGGCCCTGTTAAATATAACAGGAGGAATACTGACGTTTGTTTAGCCCTATAACGGCAACACCAATAGAAGAGGACAAAATTAAACCATTGTTTTCTTTTATTTTCTGAGGTCAGCTTACAACTGTATTTCAGCTGTCTTCATCAGGGAGTAAAGTACTGAGAAAACTTGACAACCCTGATAAAGGTTGTTAGATGCAGCTGAAAGCTCTGGAAAGAGATGGATTGGTCCCAAGATGAGAAATTTACAGCACTGTAGGATGACCAGCAAAGGAATAGAACCCATGGTCCCAGTGAGTTCCCAATCACTGTGTTAAACGTCGATAAGTCGGTTGCACTTTCCGATCTCTTTTTGGGTTACATACTGTACGCATGATCATGCAAGTTAAAATAAAAAGATTCAAAATAGATATTCAAAATATTTTATTGAGTAGAAAATGTATTTCATATATCATCATTATAAGAGGTCTCAAAACATAAAAGTCCAAATGCGAAACAAATGCACTTGTTCTCAAATATAAGCTTTGTTCATTTCAAAATGTAAACAGAAAAATATAGCTTGTAATCTGTTCATTTCTGTTAGTGTTTTCAACACTCAGTGCTATTATTTCAGGGAATGCCCAAAATCATAGGCCTAAATACAAGACATAAAGTCAGCTTGAAACACATAGGGAAGCTGCAAAAAAGTCACACATGCTTGGTTTGTGAAATTGTGTCACAAGCTACATTATTAACTTGGCTTTTGATTTCATTTCCTGTTTTTGGGTCCTTCATGAATACGTCTCAGAGGGGAGTTCATGAAATCTAAAATGTTTTTCATGTTGGCACTGCTTTGGGCTTCAGGAACATCCTGCTGTGCCAGTAATCTGGATTGTCAAAAGATCTGTCAACAGCTGCAGGTTCCCCAACCCCGACTCCAGCTCGCACTTTGACGTAAGGTTCAAACCCAGATCGATGTGCCTCTGTGCCCCCTGAGGCCCCCGCTCTTTCCCTCTGCAGGTTCTGGTACACCACCGCATCTCCAGGCTGCAGGGCAGCGAAGCAGTCCATGTCTTCATACTCATATGCCTCCCCCTCATCCTGTCCCTGAATCTTCAGCTCCTTCCTGTCTTGAAGAGCTTGACGCAGCTTCGGTTGTCTGTTTGTGTAGTGATAGATACTGTCCTCCACATATCCATCCACCTCATCCTCCTCCTCCTCCTCTTCCACCTCATTGCCCATACTTGCTGGTGTCAGAGGAGGAGGAGGAGGGTCATGTGCTGGAGGGCTTTCATCCTTTTCATTGTCCTTTTCAGTTCCCCTGATGTCCATGTATTCATATTCAACTTCATTAGATCCCTGCTGCTCTGAATCTGAGTTGTGATTGCTCCTTGTGTGGCCTCCTCTGACCTCCACAGATAGCATGGTATCACTTGAGCATGCCGTCGCTTGTGATGATACGGAGTAGGTGCGCTTATTGTTCGGCTTCAGCCAGTGGCTGCTGTGCCTGGGCGTGAGAGGCGTTACACACGTCTGCTTGTTCATGTACTCGTATTCTTCATCATCTGGGTCGTCCAACAGGCCCGATGAATGAGACTTGCCCATTCTGCCATGAGCTGCTCGAGATGAGGAAAGTAGGGTTTCTGCAAAAAAAAGGAGATAAATTGAGGATTGCAGTATATGATAAAGAAAGAGTCAGGCTATCCGTTTCCCCCTGTTTCTGGTGTTTCAGCTAAGCTAAGCTAATGGTGAATGGTGTATTTCCCAAAATATAGTAACCAAGAACTTAATGTTTTAAAAAAACAATGAATTTACAGTTAAAACATGATATCTGATCTCATGCTCAGTTTCTATAGTCTTCTATGTATTTGAATAACGTATTATGTAGGAACTATGAAGAGTATCATCCTGGCTGTTTTCCACAAAACGGTGGCTGTGACTCTATAAAATCAAACCAAGCTGTAGCCCATTTCCCACTGTTAGGGCCACATAAATTGATTAAATAGTTGTAATAAACAGCGGATATTAATGATTATGTCACCTCTGTCTGGGCTGTCTCCAGGCAGCACATATCCATTCTGATCTTCCTCCTCTATCTCTGGTGACGGAGTCTCTGGTGGCCCGCCTGACATGCTGTCCCTCTGCGACATGTAAGCGCTGTCCTCGCGATGGCGTCGTCTTTTCAGGCTCCCTGTCAGAGAAAAGTCCTCGCTCATCTCCAGCTCCACTGCTGTGCCACAGCCCTCCGAACTCTCAGACACTGTGCGGGCTGAGTTAAGGCGGGAGCGTGACTGGCACGTGGCCTAAAGAAGTCAACAGAAACAGACCTGTATTAGTAAAACTGCCAGAGTCTGTGCAGTAAGATGACGCTGATGATAAATATTTTGTCTATCACTCAGATATAGACACTGAACGTACATGCAAAATTTTAACACAGTATATGTAAAAAGTAGTTTACACCTTGAAGGCCTGTTTTATTACCTGTCCTGGGGTGTCAACACCTGGGGTCATGGGCAGGTATCCGGCCAAGTTTGATGAAGCAAGAACCATCTTTACAAGGAAAGACAGGAGTGAAATTTGGATATAGGCGGTGTCAGAAGAGGCCTTTCCAGACATAAACAGGCCCAAAAAAAATGAAGTGGTGTCTCTTACTCTGTGAGTGTCCATCCTGGAGAGGCGACTGAGGCTCCTGGACAGAGGCAGAGAGTAGTGGGGGGCTGGAGTCATGCCATCTACCACCACATCCTCCTCCTGTTCCACCAGCTCAATGTCAAGATCATCCAGGTCGTCCAGGTCTGCACTACGCTGGGCCAGTTCGTCCGGGGCAGCGTCTTGTTGGCTGCAGTCCTCCTGGTGGACAGAGGCAAGACATAGCTCAGTGTATCGCTGAAGCTGAATGTCCTGTACATATTGGGAGGCTGCTGATAAACACAAAATCTTTCTTACTTTGATCACCAGATAGCGAGGCGGGTCTCTGGCCATTCTCGTAAATTCATTTGCTAGCTCTTTGAATGTTGGACGCACATTCTCATCTATCATCCAGCCTGGAAGAGAAAAACAAGAGCCATGGTTTACTGTATGATTCTGTGGAACTGTTGAAACAAATTCACAATAAACAGCACCTTAAACTAACTCACATGTGGTGAAATATAACAACAACAACAACAACAACAACAACAATAATAATAATAATAAATTCTAAAGCCATGCTTTGAGCTAAATGCTAACATTAACATGCTAACATGCTCACAAGACAATGCTAACACGCTAAGTGTGCTAAGTAAGTATAATGTCCACCATGTCTTCCATCTTAGCTTAGATGTTTACAAATTTACATTTACAAAATAGCACAAAGAACAGCTGAGGCTGCTGGGAATATTGTTAGTGTTTCTGTTATTTGATCATAAACCAAAGAGTTGGACTAATTTAATTTTGACTTTGTCATGTTGCTAAACTGGGGTATCATCAGTGTTTTTATATTTCATCCTGAGGAGGACATGACTGTCTGTACCAGATTTCATGACAATGCCATCAAATATTTCAGTGTCAAAAATGGCAACCTCATGGTCATGCTACAGTCATGAAAAGTCATGAGAATGCATCTTCTGTCCAAAATTGTAAGGCAATCCATATAAAATAGTTGTTCAGATCACTGGATAAGTTAAAAAAGAATCAATCCGATAGTTTTTGAGGTATTTTAGTCTGGACCAATGTGCTGAACCAACCAACCGACCAACATTGGCCTAACTAGTTTGGCTAGAAAGCAAATATTAAAAGTGGGATTGAAGACACTCACACTTGACCATGACCATGTAGACATCAATGGTGCAAATCTGAGGCTGGGACAGACGCTCGCCCTTTTCCAGCAGATCAGGAACTTCCTGTGGACGCATCGTAGTGTACGGCTCTACCCCATAGGACATCATCTCCCAGACTGTTACTCCTACATAAAGATGACAGATTTATTGTGGCATGAAACTGTGTGACTGGTATAGCTGACACATCCACACCTCCACCACTCATACTGTTACTGTGAGGTGGTTTAAAACTCACCGTAACTCCAGACATCGCTTTGATGTGTGTATCTGCGAAACAAGATGCTCTCTAAGGCCATCCATTTGATTGGTGCCTAAAGATGTAAACAGAAAATGTGTCTGTTGTTTACTTCAGTGCTCGGAGAAGGTAGAAAACAGGAGCAAAGTCTCACAGCGTGCACAATAAATTAATGTCAAAGGCCTCTTAATGAACTTTGATCATTTCACTGAGTGTCCATTTGTCTGTCAAGTCTTTTCTGCCTAGGTACGGACCTTGCCCTCATTGTAAAAGTCCTTCTTGTCATCGGGGTAAAGCAGGTCTGCAATGCCGTAGTCTGAAATCTGGACGGTGTAGTTATTCTTCAGGAGCACATTTCTGGCAGCAAGGTTCCTGTGGACCACCCTGTTCTCCTCCAGGTAATACATACCCTGATGAGACAGGACAATAATGCTTTTTATCATCAATCACAGTACAACAATGTGCAAATGTGTAAAAAACAAACAAAAACCATAACCACGGTCCTTTACCTTTGCGATTTGAACACACCAGTTGAGTAGCCTCTGTGGGCTGAGTTTGTTCTTGCAGTTCTTGACGTGCTCCAGCAGCGAGCCCTGACTGCTGAGCTGGGTGACGAGCTGCAGGCTGGCACCAGGACAAATACCCAGAATCCTAACAACGTTTAAGTGGTTCAAGCTTCCCAGCGTCATCATGTGCTGCAATGAACAGTGAGTCATTATGGATTAGTAAAAAGGTGGCCATGACTTACATTCAGGTTTTACATATCCTTTCACCAACAAACATTCATTAACTGTAGGCTTGACAGTCGGCTTTATACAATTTTAGAATTGCTTCTGCATGAAAGAATGGAGCTGTTGTCAGGGGAAGATCATACACCAAAATGTCTGACTCCACAAAGTGGCAAGCTTCTTACATCTGTCAGCTCATGGAACATCTGCCGGCCAGTGCGATCGGTAATCGTCTTTATGGCCACAGGAAGCTTCACTGTGTCGCCCTCGGGAATCCAAATGCCCTGTGAGGTAGGAAATAGAGAAATTTGTCATTTGTTCAATAGATATCAAGTATGTAAGAGGAGGACTGTATAGAGAGCAATCACCAATACCTTATAGACTGATCCAAACACTCCGTTGCCCAGCAGCTTGATCTTACGCAGCTCTGAGGGCTTCAGGATCCGAGCTTGGACTTTATTCCCTTTCTCTCCAGAATCCAGAGGCTCAAAACTCTGTAAGCACACAGAGAAATGTTAAAACAAACTCAAGTCAACCACAATAGCACAGAGAAGACTTCAGACTCTGACTGACCTGTCCGCTCTCCATGTATCTTCTCATGGCTCGCTTGCGACGAATGGCGAGACCTCGGCGGTACAGAATGGTCAGCACGAAAACAGAGAAAGAAACGAAGAGAAGGGCGATCACTCCCAGTACGATAGCTGTGGTCGCTTGTCTGTGGACACATGAAAAGGAGGAGAAGATGTTACACTGCCAGCACTTTCACAACTATTTGAAACACGACGGACTGAGAGGAACAACTTACCCGGACAGGCCGCGGGGTAACCCCTCGCAGTCATTGATTCCTGGGCCGTAACACCTAAAACACAAAACAAAAAGAAAAGAGTTAAACTTAAGAGAAACACAATCGTATGTACGAATACAAACAGAGAGAGAGAGAGAGATCTCTACTTATTCCTTACCCTTTGGTACAGTTGATGTGGCACGGTTCACAGCGGCCTTGCTTGTTAGCGTATTTAAAGATGACCTCCTCCCCTCCCATCACGCCCTCTGGACACGAGGAGACACAGTGTGGACCGTCCTGCAGGCTGGCACACGCGACACAATGCTCTGCCCCCTTAAAAGAAAGAGAATGAAATAGTTCATAAATGGAGAATGGTGACATCTACATTACCGCCAATAGGTGGCAGTAACACACCCAAAGAGACCAGAGAGCGTCTTACCGGGCCTGTGCAGGTCTCCTTCCCCTCCTGGACCTTACATTCAGGGTGGCATGGCATACACTCCCCTGACTCTGTAGCAAACTCCCGCCGCTCCCTGCTTTCAGGGAAAAAAGGCTGTCACTTTCAAAATCTTTCAGTGAACTGCAGATAAGATTGAAGCAGTTGGGATAGCTATGCCACAGCAAACATTAGTCACAGTAAGGCAAACACTGCGAATGTTATTATTCATATTATTAGTTGTGTTGTGAAGACTGACCCAGTTAGAAACGTGCAGGCTGGCACGCATGTTCCTCCCCTGCTGTATTCCTTACAGGACACGCACTGGTCTGGCCCCGGACCCCAGCAGCCATCAGAGGAGCACAGAGGGTCGCACACATGGCCCTCATTGACTGCAGACAGTGGGAGACCATATCATTACTGCACCATCATCAACACTGATGGGGGAGATGGTTAAAAATGATCCTCCTTCACTCACCACACTGATTTCTTGGTCTGTTCTCCTTAACATCGATGTGCTTCTGCCGTCGCTGCGGGCGGGAGCTGCTGCCCAAGATGCGCGTCCAGTTGACAGTGTCGTGGTAACAGAGGTTCTTGTTTCCTGTGATGTAGACGCCCCCGTCGTTTATTTTTCGCAGTGAGCGTAACCCCAAGGAGGTCAAAGAGGAGATCTTCATCACCAGGAGTGCGTAGCCCCTGAGAGACAGTGATAAGTGTAAGAAAAGAGTGATTGCCAACATTGTGATTGGAATTAAATTACTATGGAAGCAAAGGAAGAGTTAATAATTCAAATTTAATTTATTTCTTTTTTTTCTGCCGTCTCTGTTTTCCGCAAATTTCTGTTTTTGTTCTTTCAAGGTCCACAAATTCAAAGAGAAAATACAAATTTCAGATTGTTCAGACTGAGTCTGTGACTCTTCTGAACTTCTACTTCTACTATCAAATTAGTGTATATAAATTGAGCATACAGAAGTCCAATTTTATTCAGGCTTGATAGCACAATTGTTTGAGTTTGAATATTTTATTTTGCATTTTGGTGCTTGAATTTTATTATTCCAATTTAAAAAAATGGAACTTCAGTTAAATTCAGTGAATGCTTGTATTTTCCTGTCAGAATCTGTGAAACTTTAAAAACAATAATACATAATATAGTAGGAATATAAGCAAAATAAATTCAAACAGTTTTTTCATGGAAAATATTTAAATTTCAACATTACGTAGCCAGTAGTGATTACATTTAACAATTTATTTGCCTTCATGATTGAAATCCTTACAGCCTTTCTTTGCATCTTTGCTAAAATACAACCAGATTATCTGATTCAAACTTTTGCAGCCGAATATACATTTTAATCAGAAAGGGCATGCAGGAAAACCATGTGCACTTATCAAAGACTTTGGCCCACCACCAACTCAATCACACAGTCCCAGCACTCAATATGCCCAGTATGAATAATAATATCTAAACCCAGAGAGGCGGATACAGGCAGGCATGTGTGATATTTACTGTACCTTTTAGAGCTCACTCCTCTAAATGGGGTAAAAAATGAGGTACAACAAGAAGGAAAAAGAAGAGATAAAAGACACAAAAAGACAATCAGATTCATACAAGTGACGCTTTAGTCTGCGGTACAGAGACAGATACAACAACATTATTGTAACGTGACCTCAGTAGAGTAGATAAACGAAAACAATGTTAGAACAAAGCAAGAAAACAACAACTGCTCACTTGTAAAGTGTTCTGCCCTGAATTGTTTGGAGGTTGGAGAAGACTGACAGGTCAGACATGCTTTTAGGCCAAGACTGGATACTGAGGATGTCTGAAATTAGAGACATTGTGTTTCAGAGGCTTTGAAACAGACTGAAAACAATGTTGCATAACATTAAAAACAAACCACACACACTCACCTGTAATCTCTCTCACAGTGTTAAAAATTTTCAGTTTCTCTGGATCGAGGGCTGGCACATTGTTGTACTCGTCACTTTGAACAGAGAGAAAAAGAGGAGAACATAAAGGCCTGTTAGAAAAATCATCCATAAGGCACAGGTGAAAATATTTATTACCCTGCTAAACACAGTAAAAGCTCCATATAAGTAAGACTTGTGTGTACCCTTTGATCCCAGTCACCAGGAAGTGCAGACTGCCCTGGATCTTAGTGCAGTTTATGAAACTGTCGATGTTATGAGCATCGACGGTCTGTCTGTTTGGACTTCCTGTTCCGTGGCACGCTGGGAGGAAGATGAAAAGAGGAGGAACAAAATGTGAAGAACATATGAAGTCAGTTAAACCGACTAGCAGTGGTGGAAAGTACCTGAGTTCATTTACTGAAATACTGTACTTCAGTATGATTTGCTCCATTTTATGCTAATTTATTCCACTACTCCACTACATTTACATTTTACTAAATATAGTTACTTTGCAGATTAATACTTCACAGACAAATTGGATTTTTAAAGGCAACTCTGTCCTTTAATTAAGTACAATTTTGAGAGTATGTTTGTTTTTTTGTGTTTTTTTGTTTTTATTATGTATGTATTAAGTATGTAAGTATGAACACAAAACAACAGTCTTGGATGAACTGTGAAGCAGCTGTTGAATTGTCTGAAATACCTTTTGGACAAAGGCCTCCACAGGGTTCACATCTTTTCACCCCGTTTTTCTCCACCTCCATTTTGTCGGAGGGGCAACTACTCACACAGGAGCTGCCATCCACCACAAAGTTTGCTGTGAAAAAAGAAAATGGCTCAAATAAGTTACTTAAACGACACTAAACCCCCAATATACGTGAGCAGGTTTACATACAAGTGTCAAAATGTACAAACTCAAGAAAATCTGTGAGAGCATGTGTGTGTAAGATAGCATGGTTTTTGGGTACTCACTTGGGCACTGGGCCACACAGATGGAGCCGTACTGATACTTGGCATTGGGGTTGGGTTCCAGTTTGAATGTGTGCTTGTTGTAGATGAGGGTCTGAGGGCACTGGGGAACGCAGGAGCCTGAGTTGTTGAAGTTCCTGCAAGCCTGTAAAACATCATATAGAGCACAGTCAGCAACACAGCCTATCAGATATGTTTTTTGTGTGTTTCATGTGTACGATTTCCACGGCACACTCACAAAGCAGTTTGTATCCAGAGGTCCAGTGCAGCCTCCAGCACATCCAGAGTGGCAACAATCGCTCGGGTTTTTACCAAAGCATCGGCCGTTGCACTGAGGGGCGCACACAGTCTTTGTCACTGAAAGAAAGTGGAGAGTTTGAAAATATTAAACTTAAATGTTTATGTTTTTCTTTTTGTGTTGAGAGTAGAGATTTAGCCTATCAGCATTTCTTCACTGAGGCAAATCAGTGGAAACTCACCTTGTGTTATATTACTATAACACCTGATTATTTAACAGAGTATTTTTAATATTCTGATTTCAGTGTGCATTTTTTCTTTATTTCCTCTCTTTTGGTGTTTGAAAACTTTAAAAAGAATGCAGTTGATGTAAATGTTGCAAAACATTATTGAAAATGTACAATAAAAAAATGGAAATCAGCAAATCTCGCAGCGACCTTGGCTCATCTGTGAGGCCACAACACCCACTTGGGAACCGGTGCGTTATAAAGCTAAACTGATGCATGAGGAAAAAAAAAAGGGGGGGGTGCTGATGTCACTCACAGATCTGGCACGTGTCATTTCCTGGACCCCAACATGGTACGCCATTACACCCCGGGTGACAAGGCCCTAAGATATAATTTTATTATCAGTAGATGCATTTTTACATTGTCAATCACATCAAAGCAACATGACATGAAAAACAGAAGGCGATTGATGCTCATATGTGTGTGCAACCTTCTTTCCACTCACTTTCAGGCCCGTTTCCTTCGATCATAATGTGAGCTGTTGCATCCTTCACTATGTCCAGCCAGTTCACCTGTGGGGCGTAGCTCAGGTATTTATTCTGGATGATCTTGACTCCTCCCTCCAGTATCTCTGTGGGCGGCACATATTTCATTTAAATGGGGGGAAGACAATTAGCAAAGCATGCCCTGACTGGTCCATGACTCATCCCGTCAAATTCTGCCATTCGCTGTTTACTACGGCACATACACATGCAGGATAATGTGCCGAAGCTCATGTTACGCTGACGGTTGAGCGGTTGAGTGCATGAGACATTCCAGGGACTTCACATCACTGCGACTGCACACACTGCCTGCTGCTCTCCGACGACCAGTACTCTGAAGGTGTGGCCCACAGTATGTGGGTGTGGGAGCTCCAACAGTCACCGGGTGTCACACATCCAGCCCAAGCTCTTATCTGCTCCACTACAGCCTCCCACCTTTAAACACACCAACTTCAGAGTGACTCTCTGTGTACCTGTGAGGTGTGTCAGGCCCAGTTCTTGCAGGCCATGCTGCCCATCCTTCTGGTAGTTGACCATCACAGCCAAAGCGTACTGGTTCTCGTACAGCGTGTTGCCTCGGATGACACGCAGGTGGTCCAGCGGCAGGCGGCTGAACTCGTTGACGGCGAACAGGATGTAGCCTGTCACCTCCCTGATGGACTGCAGGGTTAAAAGGTTACGAGAGAAAGAGAAATGAGAGAAAATACAGCTACTAGTATGAGTCACAGTGATTGTTATCAGAGTTACAACGTGGCAGCAGAGTTGTGTTGTGCTGTTAGTCACCATGACTGTCGTGCAGTGATTGATTCGGTAAAGAACTTGGAGGGTGACATAAATGAGCTCATTGTGCCTTTGAGACAGAGACATCATCCCCTACAGACAGTGGTAAACAGCTCGCTTTGCTTGCCACAGATGTTTCTGGCAGCATGCTGATCCACGTCCTTGTCTGGACTGGTTACCTTGCAGTTTTTCCTCAGTGACACATTCGCAGCAGTTCTGGGAAAGGAGCACCGGTAATCTGCTCTCCACCGAGTTGTTATAGTGATGCCTTTTCGTGTGCTTGAGGCCTCACCTGTAGGAAGGAGAAGTCTCTGGTGTGCTCCATCATGGTGATCTCAAGGTTGCCCATCACAATCTCACAGCCGGTGTACATCTCCTTCATCAGATTGTACTGGATCTCTGAATTTCCTGTTGTGCTCAGAACATTTTGGGTGCCGGAACAAACGACCACTGGAAGAGTAAAGAGCGAAATCTTGTCAATGAGTGTCTTTGTGATATTTTATATTTTTTCTTATCATCAACAAATCCTATTAAAGGACCAAAACCAACAATGAATTTATCCCTTTTTCAGCTTGATATAACTTTTCCCTCCAAATGATTAAAAAAAAAAACATACATACATAAGCCACACTGTTATACTGGGTGACATGTTCCTTCATTACCATGAACATGAGTACTGTTTTTGATTTTTTTTTTAATCAATGCCACATTCATGGTGTTGCTGCAGTACATACTCACTAACACACCAATCTGTGTTAATCCGCAGCTGAAAATATATAGAAATACACTGCTGGCAGTATCGATAGTTATTTGAATTATGTAGCCGTTTGAATGAAAGAGTAAAGAGAGACAAAGTGAAACCAGAACTTCTGGGTTGTTGTCCAGAAGTAAGAATCATTCAAAATCCCACTGACATTTGTAACCACGCCAGTAATCCAGCCTTTGAACAGAGCTCTTTGTTGACAGAATGTCATGTGGCTTGCTTCGTGTGTTTTGATACAGTCGATAACTTTTTGAAATGACGGTGTTTATTCTTTATTTCTTTATTTGTTTTCCTGCTGCCTTTAACAGACACCATTTCCAACAAGCCCGAGACTTTCAGGGGTTTGTGACAGCGATGGGACAAGTTGAGGGCTCACAACAGCACAGATTATAGCTAGAAAATTGGAAAAATTGCTGCTAAATAACATGATTTCTGATAGCAGCTTCTGCATTTGTCTCAGAATATGGAAAATCAAAATTGGGGGCATGCTTAATTTTTTCAGACAGACCGGTGAAAGAAATTCTCAATGAAAGGTTGGATTGAGTTGCAGAAGCTGACCTGGACCTGACTCTGTGACTTTGGCTATTTATATTTGTGACCAACTTGTAAAGATTAACTTCCTTTTCATGGGATTTGTTAAAAGTAAGAAAAATACAGTATAACAACAACTTTGACCTGTAACAAACATTTCTCCTCATTACATTTTACAGATGACTGTACATGAAATTCAGTTAAAAAGAAAAACTTTCACTGTGAATGAATGGCATTACAATATAAATAAAAGTATGCACATTCTATTAAATGATTTATGAAGGAACACCATAAACTGTCATAAAGAGTGTTTTATGCCACTTACTACAAGAAACTGCATTTTGCTTGCTCAGTGTGAATGAATGTACTGTAATAGTGTGAAACAAGTTGAGGATTGTGTACATGGCATGTCCTTCTCTGAGACAAACATACAAGGCCTTGTTTATGGCGTGTGGGAGTTCAGCCATTGAGCGTCACTAGAAGGCTGCTTTGCTATTCAAATGTCAGACGAGAGAAGCAGCAGAGAGAAAAAGCAAGAGAGGGAAGGACAGAGAGGACAGAGAGTTGAACATGGCGGTTGATCTCAATGACAATACTTTGCTTAAAAAATACAAACACACGATTACGTGCTGCACACGCTGCCGCATACACAGCATGTCCACATCATTTTGGTTAGTCTGTTTTTTTTCATGAATCAAGTTAAAGGAAATCTTAAAGCTGCAGCATAAAATGATATTGTACTGGCCTGCAAAGAGCCCTGACCTCGTCCAACACCTTCAGGACGAACTAGAAACCCGACTGGGAGTCAGCATTATTCAAAACTTCACTATTGCTAGTTTGACTGAACAGGGAAGAAATCATTACAACCAGGCTTCAGAATCCCACGGAGGCTTTCATAGCAATAATTAATTTTTTATGTTTACTCATCATATAGGGGCGTAATATTTGTACATCCATGAAGCAAACTAACTGTGGCTTGTTCTTCACCCTTAAAAACACTTTTTCTTACTTCCTTCTAGCAGTAGCAAGGTATGTCGATATTTTGAGGTTTGTTAAGAATATATACATTATTCTATATATAAATATTCAGGGAATATTTCTTCTGTAGACAGTAGTTCCAAGGGGTAATCAGGAAACTATTTCTGGTAACAAAGTTTTTTACATGTGATATGTGATGCTTTTGTCCCATTCACCTCCATTTTACTGAGATGGTGACAGAAATCTCAAAGACAAACGTCTCAAAGCTTGAGTGAATAAAACAAAAAAATACCTGCATGGCTTAATGTCCCTGGAGGTCAAAATGAAATTATTTTTGTGTAAACCAACCCTTCAGCCAGTCTAAACATAACCATAAACCAGTCAACCCTGATTTTTTTATTTACTACTATGTGCAAAAAAAAATCTCTACAATGGACTTGTTGACTTTGTTGTACTTGTTGACCTGAGGAATGTGTGTTAGGCCGTACTGACACAGGTGAAATAAGCTCACAAACACATTCCACCTCCTGACATCAGAGTCAAAATAGAGCCCAGAAGAACAACAGGATTAAACAAGGGCATAAGAAGTCTAATGATTATTAACCTCACAGGCACAGCAGGGGAGTCAACACACAGTGTGTTTGTGTGTGTGTGTGTGTCAGAGAGAGAGAGAGAGAGACAACGTCCTAGACCCATAAAGTCCTGATAAGAGTCACTTTACTGTGTTTCTTAGAACACTGGGTTCAGAGGAACTGGCTCTGCACCAAACAATATTAAAGGGTCATTTCGCTCAGATCATAAAAACACATATTCCTCCTCCCCAGCAGACGGTTTCAGTTTTATCTGATGACATCTAGTTTGGAAAGTCCTGCCGCCACTGCACTGCAACAGAGGTGAATGGAATTCTGTTTACGTTACGTGAGGTTTCATTTCCAGAAATAATGTCTCGCTCAAAACAGAAACATCTGCGAATTATCAAGAATATTAGGACGTTGTTTCTGGGAAGACACACTGATTTTGATGTATTTAGTTGTCATTTTTCAGTTGTTGAGCAACACGGTCACAGTTCACCTACAGCGTCATCGGAGTGGAGGCAGGAGGCCTAATGATATCTTAATAATGTGTCATATTGAGTTCATCAGGGCTATCTGGACTGAACACTTTTTAAAAGACACAGGATTTCAAACTGGAGGCTCGGAGTTTGAAAGAGCAGATCATTTACAAGGCAGACAGGATCTAATAGTGCATTCACACAAGAGACAAGCGACGAAACCTGTATTTATTCCAATTTTGGAGTGTTTATATATCAAATGTCTGCTGATTGCTTAACTTGTAAACATGAGATCTATATGCCAAATTAGTTATTTTAACATATGTAATGTTGTAGTGGTTCATTAACAAGTGAAACTAGATATAAATAAACTGGGAATGGCTGTGAATTAGTTGAATCAGTGTTTAAGGAATAATAAGACATTTTGGGAAATGCACAATTCACTTTCTTGTCAAGTGTTAACTGAAGAAGATTGATGCTAATCCCTTATATACTGAAACTACAGCTGAAGCCTGTTAGCGTAGCTTAGCACAAAGATTGGAAACAGGGGAAAGCAGCTAGTCTGGCTCTGTCTGAGGGCAACAAAATCCACCTTCCAGCACCCTAAAGCACCCTCAAGTTATACTCAGTTTGTATAAATGGTACAAAATGGTGTAAATATACCAATTCGCTGTTTTACGGTGGGCTATGAGCCGCACAATTTCTGGGCTGTGAGCAGCTGCCAGACAACCAGTGGAGACTCCAGTAGGTGACTGCTTCTGGTCAAAACAACAAAGTATTCCTTTAATATATCATTTACATGCGACTGCTGGAATTGGTCACTTTACAGCGAATGTCCACCGGTTTGTTGTCAATTCTCTGTTTGTAGCCCTCAGAAATAAAAATCATTAAAACTAGAAGGCTGCCATTGATGTAATTTCTCCACTTGGCTCATTACAAAGATCTTTACAACATAACAAAAATGCAGCATAACAAAAGCCTCCATTGAGTTGCATTTAGAAAAGGAATCCGTGTTTTTAGAGTGAGAAGCTGAGATCATACATTTCAATCTCTGCTGTTCCAGTTTTTATCATAACTTTTTAAACCTGGTTCTTGAAAGCCATTAAGCCATTGTCATTGAAGTGTCACTTTAGTGACACAGATCTCTTTAACATTCACAGCTCTGCATGCTGCAGTCGGGTCCATTTCTGGTTAATATTGCTCCACATCAGGGTTATCATATTGAGTCGCTGTGACTAAGTCTCCAATCTGCTTTCAGAAACTTTTGCTCATTAAAAGCCGTTCAATTGAAATGATTTTGGTTTATGAGCTGCTCAAGGGTGAACCTCTTTATCTACCCCACCTTAGTTAAGTGCTGAGAGCAATTCACTCCTATCAGCAGATAACTTGAGCTGTTGACTCTACATCGTTTGAATTGCTTGTTGAGAAATACTCATGAACATCTGCACACGTACGTTCGAGAACCCCCGCACCGCAGTATGTACAGTATGCATGCACAGCGCGACCCACTCTATAGGGAGGACAAACTGGTGTGTACACATGCAGTACAGTATGTGACAAAAAGGTATGCCATCCATACAGACAATGCACAAGCTGCAGCCGAAAATCTCTATAGGCTGAGTGGGTTTTCTCCGTCAAAGCAGGACTTTCAGTGTTGGCAGATGGATGAAGGAATGGGGTGGAGGGTTTAGAGTCAACACACACACGCACACACACACACACACAAAGATACACACATGCACACAATGGTCCTATTTTGAAAGAGTGCAAAACAAGTGCTGCAGTGCATCAAGATGTGCAGCCAGGCCTTGGTGTGTCTGCAGCGACACTTTGCTCTGTGTGTGTCTCTTTACAAACACTGCAGTATGCCTTCTGCACATGAACTCTGAGCAAAATGGTGTCATTGTCCTAGAGTGTAACCAAACACATGACGAAAACACAACAGCGGATCAGGTTCAGCTGTTTTTTTTGGTTTTTTTTTCATTCGTCTGTTACCAGGGTTTCAATTCTCAAAAAGAAGAGAGGGAGAGAGAGAAAAGAAAAGAGGGAGGAGGAGATAAACAAGCTCAATAAAGCGGTTGAGACGATGACTGAGGTAAACAGAAACTTGGCACAGGATGGCCAGAGATTACTGCATACCTGACGAGAGAGTGCATACACACACACACACACACACGAGTGTGCGCCAACACAAAGACACAAAGACAGACACCTGAGCACATGAACTATGTAATTTCATGGTGCATTCACTGGTTCACAGCTAGAGGTTGTGTACAAATGAACTGCAAAGATTTTTTTTTCTCTCACGTTCAGTGTGCAGTGTTCACTGCTCTGTAGTGAATAGACCGAGCTGGACACAGAGGGTTGCTTAACATCATGCTTTGGCAACAGGAGTGGCAGCATATTTGCTTTTTGACGCATCAGTTATTTAGATGTCACACCTGTAAAAGTACAGACGCAATTCAAAGAGGCACCACCTGTTGTTGTTTTCTCAAAAATGAGGCTGAGCCTCCTCTGATACATCACACTTTTAACACCTGACAGGTTAAACTGACATAATGCACTATTTTGTCACAATGATGATATTTCTAAGACAAATATTACACCTGTCCTTCCTGTTGGCTCAGCACCTGTGTTTCAAAATGCAAGTTGGCATTACCTGTCTTCCTTATTTACAACTTGTTTTTGTAATGTTGTGCTTTATACAAACGTGTAATAAGCATACAACTTTCTACATCAACACAATCTACAACAACCTCTTTCATAATTGCCTGGTTACTGCACAACAAAATCCTGTTCAACAACTGGCTTTAAGACGAGGACTGATGAGCTAAAATGACACATTGACATCAAAATATTTTTCTTTTAAAGTTTTTTTTTGTTTAAAGCTTTCAAATGACTTGACCTGCAGATTAACTCTGAACAAACAAATGTTTCCCAAAGTTTGAATCGGCACTCCTCTTCAGTGTAACATCTTTATCTGTGACGAAACATTAAGCAAACACTAAGTTAACACGGTTTATTATTTAGTTTGCCAGAGGCTCTGTCGCCTAAGCGTCAGATCGATGATCTCACGTCCGAATTGTGTTTTTTTTTCTTTCTTTTTTTTCCTCAAACCAGCCAGGTGACACCAACAAGAGCACGAGGTCAAAGTTCACAGAGTCTCACTGGGATTCAAATCACAACACGTCTCTCTACCTCAAACACACAAGTACTCTCAGTGATGGAAACTAAGTAAGTAACTAAGTAACTAAGTAAATTTACTCAAGTATAATTTTGACACACTTACACTGTACCTGAGGATTTCCTTTTAATTTCTGCTACTTTCTACTTTTGCATTATATCTCAGAGGAAAATATTGCATGTCTTTTTGTTATATGAGTAATTTATAACTTCTAGACACAAAAAAATCAGCCGATTATAATATCAGATAATCAGTGATTATCATCATCTTTCATGCCAGAAATGACCATGTTACAGCTTCTCAGCTGGGAGGAGTTTTTGCTTTTCTTTGTCTTACGTGACAGTAAAGTGAACTCTGGACTGTTTGTTGGACAAAATAAGATATCAGCTTGGGCTCTGAGAAAAGGTGATGGGTGTTTTTTTTTTACTTTTTTCTAATACCTTACAGACCAAACATTTCATCTATCAATCTACAGATTCATTTTCACACAAAATGCGATCATGTTCTTTGATCTACAAAAGTGTCTAGATTAGCACCTCCATAATAATCTTATAACATACTGTTACTAATAACACTGATAGAGGCCATTCTGTCCCCCATTAATACATTTTATTACCAAAACTGTACCTGAACTACTTAAAGCAGGACTTTTGCTTGCATTAGAGTATTTTACATTGTGGTATTGCTGCTTTTACTTAACTTATACATCTCAATACCTCTCCCCCCACTGCCTGCACTGGGAAAATGGAGGTTTGAGCACATCAGAGCCAAACCTTTCCATTGTACAGGAGAGATCTGTGGGGCCGGCTGTGGTTGTCAGTCAACAGGCGGTGAAAGGTTGGGCTCCTCTGTCGCAAAAGCTTGAAACAATTGAGACAAACACGATAGAGCACACAGAGAGTCGTGGGAGAGGTGCAGGTGACTCACGGCAAACAAGTTTTACGTGTGCGGAACAGGTTCTGGTGTCTGGGGCTCTAGAGGTGGGACAGGTGTTTGCCTACATCAGAGCTCGCCCAGCTCTAATCCAGGTGTTCAGGGGGATTTGTCAAGAGTACACCGCAAATGTTGATGGATGTTCTGGGTTACCGGAGTTTAAACAAGTGATGTGCATGCACTGAAAGGTCGATCTCGTATGTGTGTGTGTGAGAGAGACAGAGAGAGAGAGAGAGCCCACCTTCTTGTGTCTGCGCGCTGCAGACTTGCAGAGCGCACAGCAGCAGGACGCACAGCACCTGCTGCGCCCTCCTCATGAGGCCGGTCATCGTCGCTCAAATCCCCACGCTGGTGACGCTTTAAATCGACATGATGATCATATCAGCGACAGGAAATGTTTCCTTTTCTCGTCAATAATCGTCCTCGGTCGTTTAGATCCGAGAGAGTCCATTTAGAAACTGCGGTTCAGTTAATCCGGGTGGTCCTGCGCCTCCTTGTCCCCCCTTGTTCCCCCTTCCCTTTTAATGCCAATTCCGCTAGTTCCCTGTAGCGAAAACCTGTTTGTCTTTTCTCTGTTTGTCACTTAACTGAGCCGCAAACTCTCCCCGCCGGCAGCTCCGGTGAGTGTGAGAGGAATCACTACAGCTCAGTGATTGGAGCGCAGCGCGGAGCCAATCAGCGGCCGGAGCGTCTGTTCCTCTGACACTGATTTATCAGGGAGCGTCCGGCCTGCGCACACAGGACTGCGCCGAGCACGTCACTGCTTACAGCGCCTGGAGAGCACGATGGGAGGCTCGAAAGATGCGCTGGCACATTTCCTCGTATCCAGACGGGGGAGATGTGAGGAGGCATTTATCCATTCAGGGACAGGACCCAGTAACAGTGATCTTTGTGCATTCAAAAAATGTTTTTTCATTTATTTACACCATAATTATATTTCAAAGCTGTCTTTAAGGGCTGGGCTTTAAAAAACATTCTTTAAGTGTATGCATAGCCATATAGTTTGGATGTGGAAGGCTTTGGATGTTGCAGTAAAGAAAGTTATTCATTGAGCACTTTTCAAAAGAAAAGCTAGCCTACACAGTGTTTCACAATAACAGCATCATATATCAAGACGACAGGACAGGAGGCAGAACAACAAAAATAGAATAAGCAACAAAACAGAAATAATATTTAAAAACCATCAGGGAAGAAAAGTGAGAGGGATATAAGAGAAAGCATTCAGTTGAATGGGATGACCTGATGAAGTACATTAAACACTTTCAGTTGAGCTCTAGGAAGATCCAGAAAAAAACAAAGAGTACAGACATCATTTAAGTATGTAAAAGTACAGGGGGATGTTCTTGTGTAGAAAAACAATAGAAAGGCAAACTGCAGGTTGCATTCACTAAAAGGCCACCAGTCATTGTGTCCATTTACACAACAGAAGTTTCACAACCATGTTGTCAACAGGTCCAACAAAGTTTAACCACACAGTAGGGGATTTCTCCTTCTTTTTTCAAAGACAAGGAACATTATGTGTACGTAATTTTTGGTGACACCATGTGAATAAAAATCAGTGCTGCCAAGTGTGACACATCAAACCGTTGTTCACTGTACTGACTCTAAGACTTCATGTGCAGAAAAAAAAGCTGCTCAGGGACTGAATTTCTTCATCTGTTATTCATTTAATGAATAGTGTTGTACATGTCACTCTAACTCGTCACATTTTGGTACTCAATGGCCGTGAAGATGTGGCTTAACTTGATGATATTTCACACAATAGTCATTTATTAAGGTATTGTCTGAAGTTGAATACACTTCAGCTGTCCTCAGGCAGTTTCTCTCCCACGTGGCTCCCTGATGTTTAAGTAGCTTTACATTTACAGTAAGAGTGGGTGAGTCACTTCCTCTTTCCCCCCCTGATTACCTGAAACCATCTTTCAACACAGACTGAAGATATCTGAAATAAATAAAAAGAGCACCGACATCCAGAAAGTCCCGACGCATTCATGGTAAAATGATTCCAAACCCTTTTTTTGTTATGTGACTCAGATTTAAAGTGTAACTGCTACACAACTGTAATAAAAACTCAGTATTTAACCATTTAGAGGCAGGTAGAGGTCAATGAATCTTTTAGCTTGTAAGGCATCAGGAGGGCACTTTTGTTGCGTTTTCTTCAAATAGGAGTCAATCAGTGCTCCCCTGAAAGTACCACTAATATCATCCACTTAAATCAACAACAAAAACAACTGGCCCTACTCCTTCCTCTCTGTCTGTGTCATGCATGATCCTCTGGAACATTTTTATTGTCTCAAGGCTTTGACTTCTAGAAATGTAAGATTATTTTATTGCAGCATCACTCTGTAGCTGCGTGATTTTACTGCTGTACTTGGGACTCATTTGTACGTGAGCTGTGTATCCTAACCCTAACAGCTAATTGCCTGATAGATACGGGATATCAAACTTTTTGACCCAGTGCTGAACACAGCCGCAAGTCTTCATACTGAGCGAAGACTAACATCAGGCTTGGTAAGAAAATGTTATCTCGTGTCATCTTGTGAGTTTGTCACTCAAGCTTCATGCAAACATCGTCTGCCTGTTGAGAGTGGGCGAGCCAGCTGAACTGCTCTGAAGAAACTCGCTCTGCCTGCAGCTCCAGTCTGTCGGTCACAAACACACAAACACATACAAGAAACTCTCGGTGTTTATCGGTCTGGACAGATCTGGAGACTGTGGGGTAAAATAAAGTCTCACCAGAAAAGAGTCATTTCTTTCTCCAGTCCGAGTCATCTGAAATGTAAAAAGGGGGTGTTCAAAACAAATAGTTAATATTTCACCGTTACCAGGGAGTGGTTCTCAAAAATATTTCTCTCCTATTTGTTTGAACAGAAACAAGCTGCTGGGAAATTAAAGGAAATTCCTGTTCTCGTAATAATAGGCTACAACAGGTGAACAGGAACTACTTTATATCAGGACAGTCTATTACAAATGTAAGATGCTCTACTTAAAATGTGTGTTTTAAAGAAATAAACTGCGACTTAATGAAGACTTCAGCAAACTGAAGAATAAAGTATAACTGAAACCCAGGGTTGCCAAAATGAAACATCCTCTGAAAGCTACTAAATGTATAGTCATAACTGAGATTTTAGATAGACTCAGGTCATAAATCTAAACAGCACTCTCCTGCAAAACATTATGGGAAATTCTTTTAACTTTTATGTATTATATGTATTTATTTTGAAAAGTTGTTTAATAAGAACAGTTGCCCCACTGCGTCTCTACATGATGTACTAAGAGCTGTTTTACTCCAACAGGAATAAATTCTGGTGTTAAACTGTTATATTTTCCATTCATGTATTTCTTCATGTATATTATTTTTCTTAGGCTAAAATGGAATAATTCAAGGAAATGGCAAGTGTGAAAAACACTAGTTGTCACCTTTTAACACTTTTTACTTCCTCATTGTTTGAGGTCCTCCAGATCTCTAAGTGGAAAGATAATCACTTTAAATATACATATATTTATATATCTGTGTTGGGAGAGTTAATGCAGTGTAAAAAGTTGTGTAGTAGACTTCAGAAACAACATTAGTTAGAAATATTACATTAAAATGGAACAGTCATTAAGTGTCAAGGTTATAAAATATGGTTAAGATTGTTTTTTGAGCTGTTCAAGGGTTTCACAAGTGGTTCAACTCTTCTAGCCTCAAACCACATTGATTAAATGTACTAAAGTTGCGAAAGACCGCCCTCTTCTGGTGGAAACATGAAATGCATCAGTAACACTCACAATTGAGACAGGTCATACAGAAAATGGGTTTATTTGTAATACACCAGGATTCCGTTTGTCGTCTTACATCACATACAGATGCCTCCTCGCATCCAGCATTGAAACATGGTCTCACCATTTTCAAATCTACTTGTGTAACTATAACGGTACAGAATGAATCATCATAAGTTTTTTTTTTCTTTTTTCTTCTTTTTTTTGTTCGCACAGATTATCATTATTTCACAGACACAGTCTACATCAAAGTTTCTTTACACCTCAAAGAAAACCAAAGAAAATCTACCACCAAATATGAATCAAGCATACTGGCAAAACAAAAGGACAAAACCTTCGCCTAAACATCTTGACCTGTGGTGCAAAACCCCGCCTTCGGAGGGCGTAGAGAAATAAATCTGTAACTCATTCTTCATAGATAAATATATGTAACTCTCTATCAGAGACAAACGATCGGAGAAATCAATTCAAAGTCATCACCAAATATAAGGCCACAAAACCTAAATGATCAAAACTCATGATTTAACGAAGAATAGGTGCTGAATATGAACAATGCACTCATTACTTGGTGGCGTGGATTTACAGTATGCTGTACTGTCACTGGTATATGAGCAGTAGTTCTTATGTATGGCACAGAGAAGTAGTTTTATTGACTTAAGTCTATGGATTCTGCTGGTATCAGTGGTGACGCGGTTACTCGTATGTGCTGATGAATTGAACTGATGTGCTTACCCTGCTTTCTTTTCGCTCAATTACGCTGACACACCACTGAAATAAAGGAGTATGCATGTCAAATAAATATCACCGCAGCCGTATATAGATTAATTGAGAATATTCACATTCGGAAACACAAGAGTTATCAGCCACCGAATCCTCCTCCGATATGTAAGTCTGGGACGGAAACACACGAAAGCGAGAGCAACCCGACGCAGTTTGAGTACTTGTGTGGACACGCGTAAAGGCAGACAAGCAGCAGCAGCTGTGCATGTCATGTGTGTTCATGTGTAGGGCAATCTATACACTGCTTTCACTTTAAAAACCATAAAGCTAACTATGCAGTATTTTAGAGCACACCTAATGCAGAATTCTGTAATTTTTTTTTTTTTGCATCCTACTGTAAACAGCACCAGAACACAATGGGAGCAGTTGGAGAAAACCTACAAACAGCATCCATGCAGCTCAGAGGATGGAAAAGTACGCAGCGGTGTCAGCGAGATCTACCCGGGATGCATGCGGTTCAGGCGGTCCAGAACGTGTTGTGCGTTTTAAAATATTTAAAAAGGGCGGCTTAGGCGCTTGGGGGTCCCCACACGGGTACTAGGAACACGCCACAGATATAAAAAAGATTTCCAAAATGAGGCAGAAGAGAGGACTTGTGACGGGTGGAAACTCCAGACCTGCTGTCTGTTTCTCGCTTCAGACAGGTTGTTCGTGATGAATACTGATGAGGCCGCTCGCACAAACACACAGAGTATGTGTACACGTTTTATCTGAGCACGAGAGGGCCTCAGCACTGCTCACAAATATAAAGGAGATAACATTAAAGTTAAACTCTTGGTGGTGTGACTCTGCTAGCTGTGATTGTTCTCAAACATGGCTCTGTTACCTCGCAGGGAAGGAAGGAAACAACTAAACGGGAAGTGCAACTGACACCAGAAAATGGTCTTTATGTGGACGACTGACAGTTGACGCACATCAACAAAAGACCTATCTGACTCATTGCTGCCTCGGCAGAGTCACACATGGTACAGCACCTAGAGACTAACATACAGTACACTGCACCTAAGGACAAGAGGTGGACACAGGAAATGCAACTGTATGCTGTGAATGCTTACGGTTAGTGTGCATCAGTGTGAATTTGTGTGTGTGTGTGTGTGTGCCTGAGTGTGTGTGAGAAAGAGAAACAGAGACAAAGAGGTTTAAGATAAAATACATGAGAATTTGTTTTAAGTCAGGTCTGAAAACTATTAGGAACCTCAACAGATTGAACACAAAACCTTAACCCCCCCCCCTCCCCCTTTGAAAAAAAACCCCAGAATCTAGCTTTTCACCTACCAATCAAAACCCTTGTTCCCAACTCGCACCCTCATTCCTAAAAACAAAAGAAAAGTTGGACGGTTGTGGCTGCCGGCTGCCGGCTTTGTTCCAGTTCTCTTCTTATTTCTTGTTCTTGAGCTGATTGGCCAGCCAATCGAGACCCTCATAGAGGCCGTCGCCACTGGTGGCGCAGGTGGCCTGGATGTACCAGTTGCGGTGACGCAGGGAGTGTAAGCCCAACTTGTCTGTGATCTCAGCGGCGTTCATGGCATTCGGTAAGTCCTGTTGGAGAGGTGAGAGGTCAGGTGTAAGAATATAAGTGACGAGGATTTTAAAGACAGCTGACGTCTTCTCTTATTGTTTTTGTTAAATATGCATGTATATATTTATATGTGTGTGGAAAGTTAATTAATTAATTATTTAACTGACAGAAATTATTATTATTAGGAAATAAGCCAAAAACTCTCTGGTGTCAGCTTTTTTAAATGTGAAGATTTCCTGTTTTCCTTTATCTTTGTCATATATGGCGACAATTTTGGTCAATATTTCTCCATTTTATATAATACTATAATTTTTGTATTTTAGACTGTTGGGTTTGACTTTAAGAGGTCACCTTGAACTAATTATAAACTGAGTATAGTTGCATCATTGATGAGCTGAGGCGTTCATCTCTTTCTCTGCTGTTGTACATATAAATACCACTGAAACTGCACTGAAAGCACAGTAAAACATTTAAATCTATTATGTGGGTCAGTCCCCTTCTACGATCCTGCTATCTATTCATTTATGTGTCTCATGTGGCGGTTTCTTGCCTGTTTATTGGCAAACACGAGGAGGACTGCGTCTCTCAGTTCATCCTCGGCGAGCATCCTCATGAGCTCCTCTCGTGCTTCATTCACACGCTCCCTGTCATTACTGTCCACCACAAAGATGAGACCTGAAACAGCCAGAGTAACAAACAAAACACATTATTCTGTTGAGGAAGAAGAATGAGAAGGAGAAGAAAGTGTTTCTGTTCCTTTAGATTGGTGTTACCCTCTGATTAGCTCTGCTCACCCTGTGTGTTTTGAAAGTAGTGTCTCCAGAGGGGCCGGATCTTGTCCTGCCCACCCACATCCCACACAGTGAAGCTGATGTTCTTGTACTCCACCGTCTCCACGTTAAACCCTGAAAACAAAAGCGGGGTCGTGCAACACTTACTGCAGAGCAAACGTGGCGGGCATAACAATACTTTAACATTATTCTGACCGTGCACATACCGATGGTTGGGATTGTGGTGACTATTTCCCCCAGTTTGAGCTTGTAGAGGATTGTTGTTTTCCCTGCAGCATCGAGCCCCACCATCAAGATCCTCATCTCCTTCTTCCCTATGAGGCTCTTCAGCAAATTCCCAAAAATGTTCCCCATGATTCAGATGAAGTTCTCAAACTTCTTCAGCGTGTGGCTACGATCCTGATTCTTGATGCCTCTCTGCAGAGTTTCACTTGTCCAGCAGGGATAGATTATGAAGGAGGGCTGAAATAGAAAAGAACAAATAACTATTTAGTGATACTTGATACCTTCTGAATTACTAAAATGTTGGAATAAATCGAGTGATCCTCTCTTTAATAAGCTAAACTAAAGGGGACGATCCAGTTCAGTTTCTCTCACCTTCAAAAAAAAAAAAACACCACCATGCAACAAAATCTCACTTCTAAACGCACACCCAAAGTCAGGTGCAAGCTCTGTTAATCGCCCACAGTCATTATCACAGAGAGGGTGAAGGAGATGCATGTCAGTGCCATGACTCCAGGCTGCAGCGCAATCTGTTCAGACCCCGCTTGCTGGCTTTTTTTCTTTTTTTTTTGTATTTTTTTTCTCCTTCAAATGTTAGCCTGCAACAACGCCAAGCCCTCAGAGCACATGCAAAATGTCCTACATTATGGGGGTCTGGCTAGAAACACATTCAGAGAAACCCCACCGCAAGAAGCGCACCATTTCCCCCTGTAGCTCGCAATAGCAGCCATGTAGATGAGAGTTGTTCTAAATATTGTAAGAGGCCAAAAATGTTTTGCAGGTATTGTTGTCAACAGAGGACTAAGAGGAAAACACAATTCAAGTGTCCAAAAATACTCTCTTAAAGTGGAACAGCACATGCAGCAAAATAATATGAGCTTAAAGGTCCCCTTACTAGCTTTCTGAGCTTTTGATTACATATCGTGAGATGTTTTGTTTCGCTCAATTAATCAGGGACCACTCACTGGAACCAGTCCGTGGCTCTGTGTTGTGAGAAATACAAACCCTGATTTACTAAATGTTCACTCAGGCTGCAGCTAACATTTTCATTATCCATTAATCGATTAGTTGTTTGGTCCATAAAATGCCAGAACATGTTGATCACTGTCTCCTGAAATGTCTTGTTGTGTCCACAACCCAAAGATATTCAGCTTTTTTTTTTACAAGGAGGACCAAAGAAACCAGAAAATATTCACATTCGAGAAACTCAGAAAATCAGACACGTCATATAAAAAAAAAGACTCAAAATGATTAATCACTTATCAAAACAGCTGCTCAATCGTTTAATCGATGACAACAAGGTGGTCGAGTTCATCTCCTTACACACACGCCCTGATCACGAGAGTGCATTGTGTTAATCACCCCACATCAGCAGAGACGGATTCAGAGGATTAGCACACTCAGGGAGAGAAAATAAATAAAAACAAATAAAGACAGTCGAGCAGCAGCCCTGTCCATGGTGCTGAAGGGGGGGTCACCACACTGACTGCAGCTCCTGTCCTCCGGGATCACACACCTCAATATCGGCTCGTAAAATGGGGGTTTATCCGGCAGAAGGGCCACGATGTGTCGGCCCCATCACGTTAATTCAGCTCCGGGTGACTCAGGTTACGTTAGCCGGGGATGGTTAACATCGGCCCGGCTTCACCAGAAAAAACATCCCCGCTTTATTTAATCTAATTTCCTCCTCATCATCATCATCTTCTTCTTCTTCTGCTGCTGCTCTGGGTTTAAACTCATCTCTTCTGCTGTTTTAGCGGTAATGGCCGGATGGGTGAGCTGAGCTAGCGCATCCTCCCCATTCATCCATCCGCGCAGGATCACCTCCTCAGCGGACACCGAGCCGCCCGACAGCCGCCCGCCGCCGCTTCGAGCCGGGCGACGGAGAGCCAGCACCGCCCGGACAACACACTCACACACACACACTCGCACACACACGTTATTTCAGCAGCTTGCAGGGACCTACGTGTGTGTTATCAGGGGTGGTGTCGGTGTCGGTATGCTCACTTACCTCCGCCGTCAGTCCTCCTCCAGACGGCTCACGGTATTTTCCGGGGGACAACGCAGCAGGAAACGAAATCTCGCGAGAGTTCTAGATCAAAAGCAAAAAATAAATAAAAAACAAATAAATAACATAAAATAAATAAAAATATAAAATTTTGTTGCGTTGAAAAAAAGGTTTATTAGGTAACGATCTGGCATGTTTCTGTTTGTTTTTAGGAATATTTCCCCCATAGTCCAGGTTTGTTTAAGAAAATGTATAATAATAATACTTGAATCCATAATAAACAGTGTCGCAGTTAAAACGGGCTGCACAGGTAAGTGACACGGTGTACCTTGTTTTTACTTTTGACCTGTGATTTAATTTCATGTGTTTCTACTTATATTCTCTTTCAGGCATTCATTTTACTGATTAGTTACGGACACATTTAAATAAAGATTACATGTTTCGCGGACCTGAGTATGTTTTAACAGCTCTCATAATTAAGTTTTTACTCACTAAAGAGTGCAAACCCCAACACATTTGATTTCACCTAATTTGGTTGTTTATTTGTTTATGGAGATTAAATAGACCACCCCTGTTTTTCCCTTTCACTTTCATGTTATCTTTATGAGGTGAGATAAATTACACCTTCATCATTCTTATTGGTACATGGAGTCCAGTGACTTCATATGAGTTTACAGTAAATCTCTGCTCACCTACAACCTGAAGAGACGCATAAACAGAGTAAGTGAAAGCAAAGGTCATTACTGTACTTCTCTATAGGAAAACTTTGCTCTTGTTCACACAGGAAAAGGGTGTTTACACTTGTCTCAGACAGCAAAATGCTTATCAGTGATGTTAGAAAGTTTGTCTGTAAACAGCATTCGACTTTATACATTTAAAATCAAGGACTTCCAGAAGTCTTCCTCTGCTTTGGGTTTGTGTGTCCCTCACTGTATACCTTATATACTGTGTATATGTTTTTACAATTATTCCCCATGGCATTACATCAGTGGCAACAATCTTTCCGATAATGAAATGTAGTAGATCAAATTACGTTGCAGAAAAATTAACATTTGCAGGATGATTTCACACAACAGTCACAGTATCAAATGCTGCGAAGCATCACCAGCTTACCTCATTAAAACACTGCAAACCAGCTCAGGAGATTTTTCAAGAGATGACCAAAAGCTACAAGCTCGTTCTGTCGAATTTTAATGAGTTGTATGCTAATTGGCATCAAGTTCAGGAAAGATGTGTTAACTGGAGGGATAAACAGAAATGACAAGACTAAGAATGAGAATAATTGAAGCTGCTACTGAGCCCGACATCCTGTTATATAAAGTTCCTGCTGTATGTGTGAAGTTACTGAGCTTTCAGGAAATGGTGAATTGGCCCTCTGTGTTGCATAACACTTGTGCAATAGTTTCATCTACAGATGGGGAACAAAGTCAAAGACAGAATACTTGAAATGATCAAGCAAACGTTATATGTAAAATATTAATAAAGGCATTTCAGTGTCCCAGTGTATGATGTTACTATCACTAAGTAGTATGATTCATAATGACAGATCTGATCATAATGACATGTTTTTTTGTTTGTTTGTTTGTTTTTAGATTTTACCAAATCTATTCTCACAGAAAATGGTGTAAATTTAAACCTATGAGCATTTTGATGCAGCCATTCAGCACTGTGATGGGGCCAAATTATACATTTAAAAAGAAATACTATGGTTTTACCAGCAAATACTCAAAAATCTACTTATGTGATCTGAGGGAGGAAGCAGGTTTTATCTTGATGAGTCATTCACTTCTATTTCAGTGCTGCTCTGTGACAGTGTTTTAATGTGCCATTCCTGATCAAACAGCTATGCTAACACAGAGAATGTGTATCTCCTGTAATTTCAGGCAGTATAGGAGGGTATTGACCGTGCATTTACAATGCTTTCACACAAGGTGGTTCACCAAGGCTCAGTGGTTGACCATAAAAATTCAGCACAGTGCTTTAGCATACATGGCAGGACACCTAGTACTTTTCTCATTAAGCAGCCGAGGTTTGTTTTAGTGAGTGCCACCTAACAAAGCTCCTCTGTGTGAAAAACAATCCTTTGTCTGATATATGAGCATGTGGCACTAATACTGCTACTCTGTGCCAGTGATACTTTCGTGATACCCTGCTGGCAAACACAGGACTTGAGACAGTTTGTGATTTAAACAGTTGTAGTTTCTCAGTTTGCTGTTGTAAATAGAGATATTATGTTGCATATCTGACCATATTGTACATGAATTGAGGATTTTATGGAGAAGAGGACAACTTATTTTTGTTTCCCTCTCTTGCAGCTGTCATAACATTTAACAGGGTTCTGATTAAAGTCTATAGTTTCTGACAAACAAATGAAGTGACTATTAAATTAGTTGAGTCTGTAATGTCCATGTGCTTAAAGATAAATGTGAGATGAACATTTTGCTTGGTTTTTGCTGGAGAACAGTGTGCACTGTGCGAGTTCAGAAATGTGCAGACATCGTGTTTCTACATGTATAATCTTTCAGCCTGCTAGATGGTTGGTTGAACAGCCAAAGTAAGTTTTAAGTAAGTAAGTAGAAAAAAAAAAAAGGAAAGAAACATGCATGTGATAGGGCGACAATGAGCAGGAAGTGGTGCTGTATTGATGGTGAAAGGGTTCCTAGCCAGGTTATTTAAAGTATAACTAGCCTACTACACCACTGTAATAAAAACACACAGAGAGCTATTGACTAACCATTTAGAGGGTAGTAGCCAACTAATTTTGTAGCAAGTAGTGCAGCATACAGGGCACTTTCTCACATTTTCTTGTGCATTGGGCTACAGTAGATGATCACAACTAGATCACAACTATTCTTCCTACCTGCCTCACTGACATTTCATGACCCTGTTTACACATCCTGAAGGTTTCTGCCCCCAGGACATGTGACAGTGCTCATACATCACATTGAAACTAAAAATAAGTGATAAAGGTGAGTCATAGGTGAAGAAAATCAGAGTACATCTTCTGTTCTTAGTAGATAGCAGGAATCTACAGAAATCATACAGATGTGTTGTTGAATAGACAAGTATTTGACTTTACACCTGACAACAGAATGTGTGTTTTACACTTTTCTACTCTTGTCTAGATTTTCCTTTTAGTTTTGGATTAGATGTTAATTACCTGTTTTGTATCACACATCCAGGAGGCTCCAGGGCAGAAATGAGCTGTTATATGCGGAGCACTGCTGTGATTTAAAATGCCCTGAAAGCATGTTTTTCTCAGTCAGATTACTTACTTAATTACTCTGAACAATGTGGTTCCACAGGAACACAGACAGCTTTTTTTTTTCTTATTTTGGCCTTGCTTTTCATATTGGTTTGAGGTGCTAATTTATGTAAAAGCAAAATTTAGCAATGTTTGAATCCAAATCTGATGACAGTTGCTTGCTTACAGTATGCTGCCTGACCTGTATACCTGTGTACAAGCTGTTTAACCATCACATTTTATACATTTATGTGCATTAGCCTACATCCAGTCCTTAACTGTCAAAAACAGTTCTCATTGTGCACACACTTAATACATTTCTGCACAACCTGTTAACATCAGTTTACTCATTTATAATTACTACACACCTAAAAACCACAGTATGTGATAGGTATCATATTGTATTCCCATATTTTACCTTGTGCAGTATTTTTCTTATGTTTGCTTGTATGACTTTCCCTTTATCCATACTACTGTATGAGCACTGTGGGAGGGAACCTGAGCAATAACACTTATGTTGTCAATGACTGCTTCACTGCAGTTAATAAAAAAAGATAATTAACTTGAATATGAACTGAGCAGTGATCAGATAAAATCATACCCACACAGTCCTGAGAGTTGAAGTCTTGATTAATAATAATGTTTTTCCTTGAACTTGTTGCACAATGATCCATAACTGGTGTCTGTTACAGAGAAATACTTTTTCCTTTCCTTCAATGCAGTCCTGCTTTTTATCGCACATTTGACATCACTTCCGGGCTGCCTCCCTTGTATCATCACCGTCTCCACATGTGTGCAGCTGCGGGCTGCTGAGGGGCTTTGCAGCGACGTGGCGGGCTGCAACAGGAGACGTCCGCCGCTCCTGACAGCCTCTCTCTCTCTGTGTGTGTCTCTCTCTCTCTCTGTGTCTGTCTCTCTCTGTCTCTCTCTCTCTGTCTCTCTCTCTCTCTGTCTCTGTCTCTCTCTCTCTCTCTCTCTCTCTCTCTGTGTCTGTCTCTCTCTCTCTCTCTCTCTGTGTCTCTGTCTCTCTCTCTCTGTCTCTCTCTCTGTCTGTCTCTCTCTCTCTCTCTCTGTGTCTCTCTCTCTCTCTCTCTGCAGACCCGGGCAGAGGCTGCGCGGCGCGGCGCGGAGCGGCTCCGCCCCCCCTAGCGCCTCTGCGGAGCGCCGCTTCCGCTCCTCTCCCGCCGCGGCAGCCCGATGGGATGCTGGCGGCGTGTTTAAGGCGGGCAGTTCAGGGAGACCCAGGTGTGGGGACAACGTCCACTGGCCTCCGGTCCTTATCTCTGCAGCGTTGTAACACATCAGCACTACGCGCTGCCGAGCCATTTTGGACACACCGGCTGTGCTGACCGCGCACAGCTCTCCCTCCCTCCCTCTGCTCTCTCTCTCTCTCTCTCTCAGTGAGTGTGCAGGAGACACGGAAGTTGTTGGATGGCAGCTCTTTTCCAGAAGTTCACAATGAAGACCGGCACGTTTCTGCTCGCGCTCGCAGCCCTCGCCTGCGGGCTCGCGCGGGGAGAGGACGGTGTGCTCGAGGAGCTGCAGGTGGAGACCCTGGTGAGCGAGACGAGTGTTTATTACAGTGCAACAGCACCAACAACACACACACGGTGTTACTGACGATCATCTCTCTCTCAAGGTGAAGCCAGAAACTTGCTCCGTGCTTTCCAGGATGGGAGACACGCTGCGGATCCACTACACGGTAAGACCCGGTCCTCACCGCCAAACTCCCCCTGATCGGTCCGGCGCTCTGTGTAAGTGTGTGTGTGTAAGTGTGTGTGCTTTTTCTCTCACAAAACGTTCCCAGCTGGCGACGAGCTCAGCCAGCTGTCTATGTGGCACCAAGCGTGCGGAGTGTGTGAGCCTCAAACAGCCCAGAGACAGACTTCAGCTTTCTGACTGCACCCGGGGCAGGCTGTGGGTCCAGTGTGCGTCTGTGGGGGGGTTTATTTGGCTTTTATCCCCTGTGAGAGGAGATCACCTCTGATTTTACTACAGGGTGTGATGGGGCGGTGCAACACGTCAGCAGTAACCCCGATCAGTTCATCCGGAGGCTCCGAGGGTGTTCACTCCTCACGGTTGTTGGTCTTTTCTTAGAACGAACGAGCATGCTTAAGCCCCACTTTTTCATCACAGAGCATGTAAAACTCGGGAAATGACTCAAAAAAGCTGAACGAAACAAAGAGAGGAAACAAACAAACAAAAAACCCTTCCTTCTCTTTCTTCCCTTTTTTCTCTCTTTTTATAACACTTTGATAATGTATATATTATTGAATTGGGCAGAAAAGCATAAGATTGTCAACAACATTGACATATGCAAAAAAAATTCTGACCAAAAATAAGTAAAAAGGAAAGCAATCTTGTGAAGTACACCATTACATTTACTTTTGATTTTAAAAATATGCAACATTACCGGATGTTAAATAGGCAAGACTTTCTAGATTTTATCTTATTTTCTTTAACCCAGACAGTGTGCCACATTTTATACAAAGATATCAAAGCAACACACACACATCTGTACATTTATACTGTTTTTTTCTTTTAAAATAAGATCCAGAATACGTTTTAATCCAGACAGATAAAGGGGTCCTTAAGATTTTGGAAACACGGTTAGAGCAGCGGTTAGCATTTCTTAAATAGCCTTCAGGGTTTTTCATAGATTGGTGGGCATTTATTTTTAAATCTTAAATCAGAATTAGAGTCAGATTTATTGCCAAGTAGATTTTCACATACAAGTAATTTAATTTCTGTGTTTGTGCATAACAACAAACATATACAATATAAGAAAAGGTGAAAGCCAGAAGGAAGTCCACATACAGTATAATCATATTTACAGTTAATCTTACAGGTCTGTATATTTCTGTTAAAACTAAACATACCAAATATGAGATCAATTTTCCAGTTGGATATTCTAGAAGTGAGACATGCAAGGAGGGAACAAGTAAATTAATAAAAGCTTGTCACTGTCACTTTGTCAAAAGGGGAAAACAGCCAGGACGGCTTTGTCAAAAAGTGAGTAAAATTCACATACCAGCACCTCTAAAGCTCATTGATCAACATGTTTCATCTTGTTTGTTTAATCTGTGATTAAAAAAAATATATGTAGAGGCCTGGAAGGTGGATTCTGTAAAAATACATACAAAACACCTCTATAACATGTCACCACCTCATGTCTCACATTGTGTGTGTGTCACTGTCCAGGGGAAACTGATGGATGGGAAGGTGATTGACTCATCACTGTCTGTGGACCCTCTGGTTGTGGAGCTGGGGAAGAGGACAGTGATTGCTGGTAAATTAACAGTCAATCCTTCTGAGTTGCTCACTCGGTGATACGTTTGAGAGATAGCCGCAGCCGTGATGAAGGAATGTGCTCACTTTGCTGATTGACTCTCTCTGTGTGGTTTTCTTATCAGGCCTGGAACAAAGCCTCATTGGCGTGTGTGAAGGGTAAGTGAACAGTAAAGGTCAACTGGGAAGACAGAGCTTAGTAGTAGAGTTCAGTAATTGAATTTATTAAAAAAAAAAAAAAGAAATAACCACTGTTAATGTTTTAGTGTTAATGTGTTAATGTGTTAGTTTTAAGATGAAAATCTGAGAACCTCTTCCTCAACAAATGTTTTTTTATATTATTATTATTTCCCTTTCTCTCATCCAGACAAAAAATCAAAGCTACTATTCCATCTCACCTTGCATATGGGAAGAAAGGTTACCCTCCTACGATCCCAGGTACTGAACACAGACCTGCACAACTTCACAACAACGATCACATATGTCAGCACAGTCGCTCTGAGCATGTGTTTAAGCATAAGGCTGGTGTTATTTCGTTTTCTTACTGTCAACACATCACATGAAAAGACCAAAACCAACAAGGTTAATCTGTCCCCCAATGTGTTATAACTTCCCGGTCCTGTCACACTCAGCCCATCATGTCCCACTGAAGAAGAACACATTTTTAAAAATGAAATTAAAATTTAAATAATATATCTGTCATTTCCTAAAACAGCAGGATGCAATTTTAGCAGAGGCTTCTTACTGGAGTAAATAGTGCATTTGCTTTGGACTATTTTCAGTTGCAGATTAATAGACATTAGTGTATGAACCTGCAGCAGGATAGTGGCTGATTTAACAGGCTTTTATTAGTTTATTACTTAGTATGATCAATTTATTGCTCTTTTCATGTTTTTTTCAACCACAACAAAAATGTAGAATATCACCACCCTTTTGTATATATGTCAGTGACCATTTTTCCTTTTGTAGATATAATTTAATAGTATATATTTGTTTTTATATCCTTATTTATTTACATATGCGCATAACATAGATGGGTGGAACATTAACAGAAAACCCTGATTAACGCCTGACATGATGAAACACTGAACATGAACCCGATCTGTCCCAGGTGATGCTGCTCTTCAGTTCGAGGTGGAGGTGATTTCTCTGGCGCAACAGACGCCGTGGCAGAAAATGGTCAACGACGTGTTCCCCCTCGTGTGTTTGGCCCTGGTGCCCACTCTGCTCGGCTTGGTGGGACTCTACCTCTACAAAAAGGCCAACGCCGAGAAGCCCAGCAAAAAGAAGGCAAAGGACAAGAAGAGCAAGAAGAAATAAGAACAAATGCACAGAACTATTTAAATAAAATTTTTAAATTGTATTTTGTGTTCTCATTGTTTGTTTAGTATAAATTCCAGCACTGAATGTGTATAGTAACACCTGGTCTTAAAACAGCAGTTATCTTTTGAAGTTCAGAGAGTACAGGTTGTACTATTAATAGCTTCAGTAATGGTGATGTTTACACTGTCTGTGTGTGCCAGGTCAATGATAGTGAGCTGAAAACTCATGAGCAGGTGTTGGACAAGTGCAGTTTCAGTGCCTGATCATCAACAGCAACATAATGATAGTATTTTTTCAATGGCTGCATGTATACAGTGGATATAAAAAGTCTACACACCCCTGTTCAAATGCCAGGTTTTTGTGATGTAAAAAAAAAATGACACCAAGATAAATAATTTCACAACTTTTTCCACCTTTAATGTGACCCATAACCTGTACAATGCAATTGAAAAACAAACTGAAATCTGTTTAGGGAGGTAAAGTAAAAATAAACAACTGAGATAATGAGGTTGCACAAGTGTGCACACCCTCTTATAACTGGGGGTATGGCTGTGTTCGGATTTAACCAATTACATTCAAACTCATGTTAAATGGGAGTCAGCACACACCTGTCACCATTTAAAGTGCTTCTGATTAACCCCAAATAAAGCTCAGCTGTTCTAGTAGGCTTTACATTTTTGTAGCCACATCTTCCAGCACAAGCCATCAGCCGCAGAGAGCTTCCAAAGCATCAGAGGGATCTCATTGTTCAAAGATATCAGTCAGGAGAAGGGTACAAAAGAATTTCCAAGGAATTAAATATACCATGGGAACACAGTGGAAGACAGTCATCATCAAGTGGAGAAAATATGGCACAACAGTGTGACATTACCAAGAACAAGGACGTCCGTCCAAAATTTATGATAAAACGAGGAGAAAACTGGTCAGGGAGGCTGCCAAGAGGCCGACAGCAACATTGAAGGAGTTGCAGGAATTTCTGGCAAGTACTGGCTGTGTAGTACATGTGACAACTAATCTCCCGTCTTCTTCATTGTGTCTGGGCTATGGGGAAGAGCAGCAAGACGGAAGCCTTATCTCTCGAAGAAAAACATCCAAGCCGGGCTTCATTTTGCAAAAAGACATTTGCAAAATGCACACAAAGCACACATCCAAATCAACTAAAGAATGGCTTCACCAGAATAAGATTGAGGTTTTGGAATGGCCCAGTCCAGAGTCCAGACCTGAATCTGATCGATCGAACATCTGTGGGGTGATCTGAAGAGGGCTGTGCATAGGAGATGCCCTCGCAATCTGTCATCAGATTTGGAGCAGTTTTGCAAAGAAGAGTGGGCAAATATTGCCACATCAAGATGTGCCACGCTGATAGACTCTTACCCAAAAAGACTGAGTGCTGTAATTAAAGCCAAAGGTGCTGCAACAAAGTATTAGTTTAAGGGTGTGCATATTTATGCAACCAGGTTATTTTAAGTTTTTATTTTTTATTTTTCCCCTGTAAAGGTTTCAGTTTTTTTTTCAGTTGCATTGTACAGGTTATTGGTCACATTAAAGGTGGAAAAAGTTGTGAAATTATCTATCTTGGTGTCTTTTTTTTTTTTTTTTTTATATCACAAAAACCTGGCATTTGAACAGGGGTGTGTATACTTCTCATATCCATTGTATAGGCCTAGTGCTTTTATCCAAAGTGCTCAACATTTTGCTCTCACCATTACACACACACACACACACACACACACAATGAGGACTGCAGGATACCATTCAAAGTGCTGATCAGGGGCAATTAGGCACTAGGTGTATTTCTCAAGGACACTTCATCATGTGGATTATAAGATCTGGAGATTAAACTGCCTGGCACCTCCTAAACCACACCCGCCCTTCCCTGCAGTAGTCACAACTGCAATGAATAAATAAAACAGCTCCTCACTAAAAGCAGAGATTAGACTATGTAATAAGAACAAGTTACGCAACAGTTGTGCAAAATTACAAACTGCCTTTGCTCTTTTAGATTCTATGACAAAAAATTAACAGACAGTACAAGACCAGGTAAAAAAAACAACTTCATAATACTGAACATCAGCAGGACATAAAGTGTTAAAGTGAATAGGGAAGCCTGCAGAATGTTTCACCTACATTTTCTTTGGGTGGCAATCTCTTGAGCACTACATAGTCAGCGGGCAAGGTGACTCAAAAGCCATCTGATGACCTCTTGTTGATTTACTGCAACTCCACAGAGCTTTTTGGATGTGATGCCACAGGCTCTAAAGTTTGACCCACCAGTGGATCCACAGTGGATCCACCGTGATGGTCTTCATCATTTCCAGGATGTACTACACCAAATACTTAAAAAAGGTCTGTCCTGGGATGTTTATTAGTTTCTGACTCTGGGAGAGTGGAAAAAAGGTGAAATTCTCTAAAACTGCTGTGTCTCTTTGACCAAATCAGAAACATTTAGGCTATTCTGTGATCTCCCTTTGTTAGCTAGCTAATGTTGTACCTGATGTAATATCTTTTTCACTTAAGTTCACTGGACCTCTGTTGAAATTTTTTGGACCCCCTTTGGGAAGGGGGGTTAGGGGGTTTAAAAAAATGTTTTGAGATGTTTATAGTCACATCTAGAAACAGATAAACTCTCTGATGTTCTGCCATCAAGTGGTCTCTCAAAGAATGTGGATTACAACACAAAAGATATTTATAGAGGGAGGACAGACCTACATTAACCTGACACCAGTGTACTTATATTATATATAAGGATGCCAAATGCTTAATAATTACATATAACATAATTAAATACTGGTGGGTGTTTTTATGTTAATCCCATTTACAATTAAGTCACAGATGATTTACCACACTTTTCATCATTGCATTGTTTAATTTAGTTAAGAAAAACACATTGTTAGATCTAAAACATTAAAATATGCTTTGAAGAATGACTGGCTTACATTATTAACTAAAATTAAGATTTAAATGAAAAGAAAACACTAATATGGTCATCTATTACTCCTTTTGTAAGTTAAGTATTTACAGTATAATTCAGACCATGAATGAGAAAATAAGTCATCCACCATTTTCATATCAAGATAAAAAAAAAAAAAACATGTAGCTAATAAAACACAGTAGGTTGATTAATTTTAATCACAGTCACAAATTAAGTACTAAACTTTCTGTTGTTTAAAGGTGTTTTGTTTGCCATAAAATGTCCACAATTTAAACACACTTTTATCCTTCCCGTAAATATCTAGGTGTGAGCTGAAGGTGCGCTTGTTTTTTAATCATGCGTTGCTGAACGGAACTGCTTTCTGATTCGGCTCATTGCAGTAAAGTGACTCCGCTCACTCGGGTGACGCTCGAACTAAACTTTGAATACACTAATATCACTCCGCGAATAAAATATTATGAATCTTTCTTCATCGAAGAAAATAATTGTAATTTAATTAATTTTTAACCGCATATATAACATACAATAATAATTAATAACTATATAGATCAGACAAGGGGGAATACGTATTTCAGATAAGATATGTAGAGGGCGGAGCGGATGGTACTACTTCTCGCGGTACAACCTTTTCCGGTCCTCTTTTCAGTTTCCCGTTCAACATGGTGAGTGTGTTTGAGACGCGGTCGCATGGCGAAAACAGAATAAAGTGCCATTTTAACCGATATACCCCACATTATCATCTCTTTATGGGTGTGTTAATCATACATCTAAACCACAGTGTGGGGAACAGCCGGTAGATTTGGCTTTTTGCGATTAAAAAATGAGTTCGGGCCTAATGCTAGCTGTTAGCACGCTAACCGTTTTGTGCATGTGTTCTTGTTAAGCAGCGACATGAATCTGTTCATGTTTGAAGGAAATACAACAAGGCCGCCTAGATGCATTTGTGTGTATATATGTTTATCATTTTGATTTATGTAAGTGCGGCAGGTTAACATAGGAGGAAAAGTAGACAGTTATTTTATAAGGGTGAATTGCAATGGCAGCCATCACACGCATCGGGCAGTCTGGTAACTATTGAATGAGTGTCTACAACAGGTTTATATTTGGTACTGGTTTGGAGATTTTGGGAACTTAAGTGGAGTTTCTTCTGACATCTTGTAATTTTCTGTTGTATGTTGAAAGTCAGTATTCAGAGTTCGTGTTATAATTCAGGGACGTCTAAAGGTAGTAGACGTTCCTCTTAATTAGAAATGTTAATGTACTCCATCTTTACGAGCCTGTTGTCTAAAAAATGTGTAATTGAAATTCTCTGCAACATTTAAGCGATTTTCTCAGTGGTCCCTTTTAATATCTGTTCATTTTTAATAGGGTTGGGCATTTTTGAAATACCAATATGTAGAACGTACACAAGTTGACAATATCTTTTTTTTCATGATGCATGATCTTACACTTTTTTTTTACTTTAGGTTTCCTTAACTAAACTTCTCAGGTGTTTAAGAAAGGCAGTCATACAAAAACTTTGCCTAAATGAGTCTTAAATATATCAAATGGACGCCAGCTTTTGTTTGCAACTTTTAGGTCTGCACCGTTAAGTTAAGTACTTGAGTGAGTTGTCAGATTGTAATTTATATCCTCGCCTGTGTTTCAGACCAAGAAAAGGAGGAATAACGGTCGTGCCAAGAAGGGCCGTGGGCACGTGCAGCCCATCCGCTGCACCAACTGTGCCCGTTGTGTCCCCAAGGACAAGGCCATCAAGAAGTTCGTCATCAGGAACATAGTGGAGGCAGCAGCCGTGAGGGACATCTCAGAGGCCAGCGTCTTTGACTGTAAGTCTGTTTGCTTTGTTCCTTTTATGTCACACTAACACAAATCATCTGTGTATTTTGATTCTGGTGGCTCCACCTGATCTCTACTTCATTCACTCCGCAGCTTACGTTCTGCCCAAGCTCTACGTGAAGCTTCACTACTGCGTCAGCTGTGCCATCCACAGTAAGGTGGTGAGGAACCGCTCCTGTGAGGCCAGGAAAGACCGAACTCCACCACCCAGATTCAGGCCCGCTGTGAGTACCTTCTTTAGATTGATGTTCTGTGATTGCTGTCAGATCTGTTCAGTGGAGATCTGCAGAGTCCCAAATATTTAAGTGGATCATTTGACAGTCGACAGATGATTTTTGTCACCTAGATGAGTCAGTGGTGTTCAGATAATTCACTGTTATTTGTTAAACCTGTTTGAAAATATTTGTTCAGTGAAATGGGAGAATATCAGATATTAATCTAAAATTATTTTTTTCCAGGCCGGTGCACCAAGAGCTCCTCCAAAGCCCATGTAAAGCAGACTTTGAAGATGCTGTACACCTTAAGAATAAACTCAAAATTCGTTAAAAGCCCTGATGTGTGATGCTCGTTCTTAACTTGCCATGTGTTGTGTAGTTTTAGGAAAGAGAGGCCTGTCAAGTATTTTATTTGGAATAGACTTTCTTACAGTACAAAACTTACAGTAGTTTAAGATCAAATTACGCAAATGCATAATTACATATGATACATTTAAAAAGGCTCTGCAGTTATTTAAAGCGATATCAGACCATTTACAGGAGTGGAGAGGTTAACAGTGAAACTGAAGGGAACAAAGTGCAACAAGGAAAACATTTGAACACAAAATACCACAAAACTAGAGTTGGTTTCTTATCTGAAGGAAAGTCTTGAATTGAAGTGACAGCTGATTTGGTTGAGTAAAATGTAGGGATGGCTGAGGGGCAAACAGCAGCGGTACCACATGCATCAAATTTAGAAGCATATTAGTCTAGTTTTGCACACATGAATAAAAAAAATCTACACCCAGAATCTACTTGTGAACAAAAAAAGTGGGCTGAAATCATTCAGCTGGTGAAGTTGCTCGTTCTTTGATGCAGAACTTTAAAAACACGTGCTGCGGAGGATTTGCCAGGTTCTGGACTGGGGCCCCAAACTTTACTTTATTTGTACAATAAGTCAGGCTTGGAAGTCAACAAAACGACGAGGGTTCGGGTCTATAGGAAGTTTTACACATATCTCTAGTTGGTTCTTTGGCTCCTAGCAGTCTGGCCAAGGTCACTGACTACTGGTGGGTTTTTAGGTAACAGCTGTTGGTGAATAAAACCGCCCAAATAATGTGGAGCCATTTGTAATGTGCAGCATATGAACCACAGACTTAACACTACACTTAAAATGTTAGAATTTGAAATGATTGAGGAGAAAAAGACAAAGCAGAAAAGATGTCAAGCCAAAGGCACAATAGTAAAAGTCTACAACACAGAAATCACAACAACGGGAGAAGAGTCACACTTTGGGCTTTGTCGTTGCCTAAATCAGAATATACACAGTGAAGTAAAGTGTCGAGAGTATCAACGGGTCAATGCGTTATGTTGCCCTTGAAAACCGATTATGACAATTTCAGTAATTTGTAATGACAGCTTTGGTGTCAGTCATGTACATAAAGTCGAATGTGTTCTAGATTATATTGCAGTTAACTACATTTCAAGGTTCTGTGACATGTTTGATTTAAACAAACTTCTGTCTGACATGATCCAACAGTCTCCATTCTTATATTAAGGCAATATAATTTGATTATTAAATGAATCTACAACTTTAAACACCTCAATCACCTTTTTTAGTTTGTGAGTTTGTATACTGGTGAGGGGATCACCACAGTGCACTGAATAGACAAGTGACTTTCTTTCTTTTAAATCTCATACAGCAATTTGTACCAAAGTCAACTTTCAAAACAAATGCAGGTCAACCTAAGAACTAACAGTTCTGTAAAGAAAACATTTACTATATTTAGTTTGAAAGGGAAACCTCAAATTACCTTTACTAAATGCCTTCTGCAAAACAAAGTGGAGATAAAAAGACAATTGTAACATCTACAAGGTTTTTACTGACAGCAATGAAAAGAGAAATATAGCCTTGTAGCATCTTCCTAATTCATACTGTATGTACAAGTATATCCATATACTTGGAACTACTTTTTTTCATTTTGCCACTCTAGTAGGGAAAAGTGCTTAACAATAGGAAACAGTAGTTCTTTGGCTCAGCCATGGGGGGACTGTTGTTTGGTGCTATACAGAGCTACGCCCAGGGTGATCTAAAATTATATGAAAAGTTTTTAAATTTCTCTTCATAAAAACATTTCAGAGCTGCAGCACATCTGGGCCACTACAGCACTGAGTTCAGTCTATGACAGAACCAAGGAACCATTCACAACATTATGATGACACTAAATACCCATTTAAAGCCTTCAGTGGTTTAGTGGTCTCTGTTTAGCTTGCACAAGACTTCTGAAAAACACTATTTCTTAATGCTGAAAAACAAAAAACAAAATAAGGAAATAATGTCAATACCAGTTTCAATCAATACCCGTGAAACATGAAAGTTAATGGGCCCCAGTCAGCTGATGAATTTGACTATTTTCCGCATTTTTCCAGCCTTTTGGGTTATTAGTTTGTCCCAAACTTACTCTTGTGGCTATTCATAATGTAGCACAAACATTAATCTTATCTAGAAATGTCCCGTTTATCAACTCAACTTAAACACTGACTTTTACGCCCAATTGTGTAATCTAGACTTCACAGCCTGGTTCGTACAAGTTATTGTGCTTAGTGTGTGCAAAGTCAAATATAATGGAGTAACTATAACAACAATCTCTACTCTTTCAACATGTAAACAGAAAGAATCAAAAGTGGGCAGCTTCATCTAACTTTTGACATACATTTCTCTTGACATACATTTAATTTCTGAACCATTTCCCAAAACAGGCTTTAGCAGGACAGAATTTATTATAGATCACAAAACCGATTCTGAAATAAATACCTGTTTCACTCTGCTGTTGCACTGGTAACTCTGTGGACTGAAACATGTTCACAGAAAATTCAACTTAAACATCATTTTTTGGGATTTAGCCTGTGAGGACGGTAGTAAACTGCCACTCCACACTGCAGTCGTTCATGTCAGAGCAGCAAGTGCGAGATGTCTTGCACATTTAGTCTTTGATAAATTAGCAGAATTTGTTCTTTGCCAACACATGAATTTAAAAAGAAGAAAAAAAAATCAATCCTACTTTTGTAGAATAGGAGAAAATAAATATTGTGCAAAGCTATAAGCAGGAGACTTTATAGTGTTTAAGTAAAATATTTTGTAACTCATCATTCACAATGATATGAAAGTTGGTAGTTCATGTCCTTCAGTCTGGTCAACAAGGAGTGATCAGGGTGAAGAAAGGCACAATACAATGAGATAAAACACCAAAATCATTTTTAAATAGCATAAATAGGTAAGAGTTGGTTTGCAGTTTGCTGTCGTTATGAAAGGGAAAATGTTAAAGACTTGTGAAGACCCTAACTTCTTCAGTAATCTCTAAGATTGTGGCAGTGATACTCGTATTCCTTTCCTTGTGAGAAAAAAACATTCCAACTTTTTTTCCTCACATTTTGAGAGAAATGTGCAGGTCATTAATGAATTCCATAAAATAGTTTAATATAATCATAGTATTCTGGCAGGTATCAGTGCAACAAAAGCAGTCATAGAAAAGAAAAAAAAACAACACAAACATCTCATACACCGCCTTGCATGGCATTCACACAAACAAAGGCCTTCATTTTCCACTTTACTTATGCAATTTACATCCAAAAAACACACACAGGGTCTCTCATGTTCTCCCTCGCTCACACACACACACACACACACACACACATCGCACACACACACGCACACACACTCAGATGTGTCTACCCCACCCCCCATTACAAACAAAAGTGCATTTCTAATTCCCGGACAACCCCTCAAACACGTCTATTCGACTCGGACCTGGTTTTTGAGTTTGGTCTGCACTTGTCATTATGAAAAGAAATCTATTGTACACTTAAAATAAATGCTTTTTGCAACAAGGCATTCAAGACCTCTGCAGATTCCACTGTAGGAGAGCCCATAAACTTTACATTGAGCTTTTTCTTTTTTTAAATGTTGTCTCTGTTAAAGTGCACAAGAATGAAAAGTTTTCAGGTTATGGACAAAAGTCAGATTTGTCTACCATAATTTGTGCAGCAGGGGGGAATCCTGAATTTTGGAGCAAGGCACATCTGCAGATGAAAAAGTGCTTTGGCCCTTCATCTATTTTAGATAACATATATTAAATATATCAATATTTGATTAAAAGTGCATTTCAAATGGATTCATTGTTCAAAGTGCATTGAAAACAAATAAGGACCACCGTTTTAATTCTAATAACACATATGAGCTTGAGAGCTGTACCAGTGCCTGTTTGAAATGGTCATACTATTTTTATGTCATCAGTGTCTCCCTCAGCCCGTGTGCAGACCAAACTCAGCCAGGTCCTTGTCTCAGCGTAAAAATAGTGCTAGGTAAAGCAGGTTGTCCACCCTTTGTTCTCAGTCAAGGATGTGCTCCCCACGGACAATGTGTGAAGAAAATTCATAGCGGTCCTGGCTGCGGTGGCCACAGATGTTACACTCGAAAGGCTGGCGAAAACCATGGCAGCCCATGTGGATGGTAAACATGACGTGGTCCAGGAAAAGCACGCGGCAGTGCTCGCAACGGAAAGAGCGTACAGCTCGCCTTCCTCCCCGTCTACGACCCGAAAAGCCTCCCTTGAGGTGGAGGAGGGTGCTGTAGGTGAGCTGGGGGTCGGTACGAGGGCAGGAGGTGGGAGGGTCGAGTGGCCTCCGTCCTCTCTTTCCACCTCCCTGTCTTTGGCGTGGCTGGGACTGTGTCTGTCTGTCCGACTCCTGCGGTGTGCAATCGGAGCAGGTGTCGGGTGATGGTTGTTGGAGTGGATAAGATGATGGCCGTTGTTGCTGTGCAGCGCCGGGGTTGGAGCAGTGTTGTTGTACGGCTCATCTGGCATGCTCTCTGTATCTGTGGAGTCCTGGAAACCGTTGCTCGGTGATGGTATGTGACTTCGACCCGCAGGCAGGTCCTCATGACCCTCTGCCGCCTCCCTCCCTCCAACACCTGCAGCTCCCAAGCCGGCTCCAGTCCCTGTACAATCCAGCCTCGGGCCCAGAGCGACGGGGGTGTGAATGGAGCTGTGGATCGGCCTGAGTTCTGATAAACACGAGGGGTGAGTGGTGGGGAGGTGTAGAGGCTTCAGTGTGTCTGATACCCCTCCTCCTCCATTACCTGTCACACCAACGTATTCTCCTCCCAGGCCAGTAAAGTGCGGGGTGTCGAGCTCCCCTATGTGCATCTCCCTGTCTTTATCCAAGCCTCCGCTGAGCTCATAAGGCGCATCTGCAAGGTTGAGACGTATGTGCTTCTGTCCTGCATTAAAGAAACACAGTCTTACTGTACCATGTAAGTCTGTTATATAGTAATTATAAAAATATTACATTTATGGGCCGGCAGTTTGCCCAGGTAAATGAACAGTTATTTGGACTCATTCTGGATGCCATAATTAGGTTGGATGTTATGATGACTGAGCTTTGATTCAAAATCAAGTTTTAATTTAATTTCCTTCCTTGGTATATTGTTCCTCAACCACCACACTGAGACCAAATGCTCACCTACAAATTTTTGTGGTGTGGATCTCTTGCGTTTGGTGATGCTGTTGGCGAGCCGATCGATAAATGCCATCTTGTCTGAGGAGGGCTGCAGTAGAGAGTCTGGTATAAACTCTAGCTCTCTCATCTCCTCTCCTGCACAGAGTACAAACAAATTGTAACGTTATTTTTTTGGGGGGGAGGGGAGGTCTTATTTCGTAGACAGCATTGATCCCAAATATCTTACTTGTCTGCTGGTTTTCATTAGAATCTAAACCCACTTTTGGATAGTAGATTTAAAAGTAACTGCAAGGGCTTGTGTGCATTACCTTCTTAAGGACGTTGACTACATTTCTAAAAGAGAGGCTACTACAACACCATATTGTGATTTAGGTTACTACCTATATGAGGAAATGTTGTTTACTTCTTGCCGTCTCCATAAATGTCATAAACACAGTACCTGGAGTCTGTGCACTGGATGGCTGCTGTGACTCCAGACTCTGTAAGTAGCTGTGGCAGCGCTCACGGTGCTCCTCCAGGGTGCTCTGCTGCTTGTAACTACGCCCGCAATAACTGCACTTATACGGCTTCCCTACAGTTGGAGAGGACACTGGGGACAAAGTGGGAAGACTAATGTCACTGTACACCCTCATAGGAAAAACAAATCACTTATCAGGCTTAAATCTGTATTACCTGCATGAGTGCGAAGGTGGCCAGTGAGTGCATCTCTTCTTCGACAGGCATAACTGCAGAAGGGACATTTGAAGGGCTTCTCCCCTGAGTGCAGCTTAATGTGACGGAGCAGGTTACCCTTTTGAGTGAAGGAGGCGCCGCATTGATTACACTGGAATGGTCGCTCACCTGAGGATAGATAAAACCTGTCAACCAAACTTCTTTTCAACATCACATACATACATCTGTAGTGTCTAGCAAATTGGGCCTCATGCAAAAGTCATTTTTAGTTGGTAGAGACACACTGGGGGAGTCATGTTAGGATAGTCTGACTCTCTCCACAGGTGATAAATACAGTTAATTCCCCTGAAACCATCATGTTTTTATCTATAAAAGAATGTGGAGTTTAAGTGAAATTAAGTAAAATATATAACAAAGCCAATTTACTAATAGGTTTGCAGCAACTTACGCATTTCAAATGTTCTTAGGATAATGACTATGGCTGTTCATGCAGGTCTCTGATGAAGATCATTCACTACTGTACCTGAGAGTGTTACATCACTTTCTATAGGCTAATGAAGTTTTCTACCATCTAAAAATATATCCATCTATGAATGACTGCCTCTCATATTAGCCAGTTTTTTAGCATCTGACTACATTTAAACCATTTTGACTTAAATTCTCTCCCAATATAGCCCTTCTCTGATGACACGCCATCATCAGGTGTATTATTAATATTTAGTAGTAAAATAGCTGTTTCAGGGCCTTTAATATGATTACTGACACTGCTGAACTTATTATCTTTTTTCTTCTGGTTTTTGTCAGCAGGACTCCAGGCTACACAGCATGAAAGTCTTTTTTTGTACTCTTTGGCCGACATTTCTGTAAATGAAACATACCCACAAATTAAGCGGTACAGGTAGCCTTATATGGCAAAGTCAGTGACGTCAGTTATGCTCATCACGTAATCTCAGAAACGCACAACTCCTCATGAACAGGTGGCATTCATCAGGCTGAAACGAGCAATTTCTGAGGGTTTTGTGAGTACGAATACGATAATAAAATGAAAATATTCTTGTTCCTACTCTCAGATTCATCTTCAGATCTACTTGACAGTACACCAGGATACCATTCAGTGTTGACTAATGGAGAGACACATTTTCAGTTTAAAGGGTTCAAGGATTCAGCACAATTTATATTTTTTAGTACTTGTGTGTGAAGAAATTTCATAACTTCTATTTGAATTACATGCCAAAAACTCAAGATATGGTCTGTATCTAACCTAATCTATTTAACAAAAAGCAAACTGAACGTGCGTTTTCTCACAAAGAGTAAACTGAACTGATGAGTCACCTGTATGGCTGCGTTTGTGCACCATGAGAACATTGGGCCCAATGCAGATCATTCCACAGATGTCACACTTGAGCTTTCCATTTGGCATTCGGGTGGCTCCAGCTGGCATGTTTTCAGGATTGTTGGTCTCCCTGTAGCCTCCGACAGCCTCAGATCCTTGTTCAGGACCTCCTTCCTCTACCCGCTCCCCTCTTTCATCTTCAGTATTGCGACCCAGGTCCTCATCACTATACAGCTCCACTTTAATGGAGTTAGCTACAGAGGCACAAGAGCAAACATAAACAAGACTTTAAATTAGATAATCTGTCAAGCAGCTTGTTGCCAGAATTAAAGGTGAAGTCTACATTTCTGAGAGCCCTAATCAATTGAAACTCTATTCAGAAAAACATTTTAAAAGTTGTTTGCTTGTTTTCTAGTGCACATATCTGACAAAGCATGAACTCAGACTTTTACAATCAGAGAGACGTAGTTATTTCGGCATCTTTTTGATCCATTTATTGCAATTAAATTGCAACCAAACCTGTTTATTTCAGGAATAAACAGCCGTAGTAACCCAAATTAATTCAGCTGATTTGCGGGATACAGTGAATATTTATTGATTTTAACACACCAATTAGAAAATTCCACTCACGGATGACAGAGAGAGGTGAATATTCAGAGGTTGTGTTTAAAAATGGATAAACACACATGATCCCACGGGGCATGAGTTATGTGGCTCAGATTATAAATTACTATTATATATCCCATCATATATTAAAAATTAATAAAAGAAATGACTTATGAAGTACAGATTTGGGCAGTTGTTGAACCATTACATTGTCTGCTTTGTGGGATTCACACTTTCTTTCTCACTGACCGCTGAGGGAGCGACTTGGAGAGGTCTCCTTGCTGTTTGGGGTGCTCACTGTTGGACCTCCAAGTGCCCCAGAAAACTCTCTTTCCATTGAAGAGTCTCCGCTAGCTGCAACCAAAAGGGAAACAAAAGCAGGGTCCATCATTTTAGCATCATACCAACTATAGCAGGTGAGTATATCTGTGAAGAAATAAACCTACCTGATATGTAAGACCGGCCATTGCAGTCATCAACATCCATACTAATTCAATCTGAATACTGAAATGACAGTTGTGTCGGAGATTAAGATCAATCTGGATGATCGCTCTCACCCATAACTCAATATAATCACACTGCAACCCCTATTAATACAACAGGAAAGCAAACTGTAGTTACAGGTTGAGGTCCAATTTGACTTCACATTAAGAAATAAAAAATCTAGTTAAATTGGCATTGCATTAGAAAGCAATTCACCAATGTTGGCATCTGACTTCATTGAAACCATTCAGTCATAAATTATGTCCCATTATAGCTCTGCTCTGATGACACACCCATCAACTGTATTAATAATATTTTTCAATTGTTTCCTTTTATACGATTACTGTCACTGATAGACTTGTTATTTTTCATTATACCGATTTCTGTCGACAGGACTTGAGGCTGCACACTATAAAAAGTTTTTTTAATACTCTTTAGTGGATATTTTTGTGAATGAAACATACCCACAAATGAAGCTGAACAGACAGCCTTATATACTAATGTAAAGAACCAGTTCACAAGTTATAATATCAGACACTTACAATTAGGAACAATTAATAAACACTAAATGCCATGGTGAATTTAAGTTAACTAACCTTACAATTGATATCAAACGCACCGATATTAAACTGTGACATCAGCTCCTAGCAATATTAATAAACCTGGTTAAAATTAGCGGATGTAGATTAATCAGTCATACCCCAAATTTGTTAATCAATCAGCAGCTAAGTTAGCCTCAACTCTTACCTTAGCAGCCCAGATCGGCTGACAGACCCATGACAACACTGATAAAGTCACTTAAACTCAAGCTAATCTAACGTCAACCTCATCTGAGACAAACGAGTCGAAATCCAGCTCGCAGCGAAGGCAGATTTGAGTTTTGAGTTCACATAATGGTGGCTTTGAGGCAGCTCAAGTCTACGGGTCGGCCTCGGCGGCTAAAGTTAGCTCCCTGCATGTGATGGGGAAAACCGTTAGCCAAGTTAGCCGAACTACAGCACTTTGACAAGCGCGAAAGCTAACTAAAAAACACGGAGCAAAGTTACAGCTGAGTGACATGGGCGACGAGGCAAGGGAGATGCCGCTGCCGTATGTAACAGACGCTCAATCGGACACTGAAGTCACTCTACTATGTTGTTTAACGCTAGCATAACAAACCGACGCTAGCCTGGACTACATAAGCTAGCTAGCTAATGTTTCTTAAACGGTTGCTATGGCAGCCACTGCTAGCCCGCTACTTGTTAGCCTGCTAGCTCGCTCTCCCTGAAGCTTTAATTTTGACTTTTATAACGCGACACCAAGGGAGGGACGTCGGCTGTAGAAGCGCTTTTAAAGTTGTCCGAGTAACAGCAGCATTACCTGTCCCTGTCAGGGCCGGTTCAATGAGGTTATTCTGTATTTTCATCTGCCTGTTTATGACGGCAGCATCTCCCGGCAGCGTTTTCCTCCAGCTCCGGACCGTTTCCGGTTACATCCCTAAAATTTAGCAGCAGAACATGGAGCAATAACCTGTGTGAAGAACTGTTTCAAACACAAAAGTACTTACTTTACTCACCTATACACACAAACAAATACCACTAACAGGAACAGATTTAGCTGTGTTTTTATCTAAAGATTACTGCAGCCGTCTCTTAATACAGACACGTCTCAATCTGTACTTTTTGTATTTATGACTATATATTATTGCACATATCTTGTTAGTGTTTGCTAATTTGTACTGAACCACACCATGTCTGTCATTGTGATGTTGTAATCTGCAATATGCATTTATATAGCACATTTTAAACACATTAAATGCAATTTAAAGTGCTTTACAAGCGATTGATAAAAAGCAGGGTGTTAAATATGGATTTAGAGATTAATGCATTAAAACAATAAAAAAATATAATACGGGACAATGCAAACATATAACAATAAAATACTGAAATACTACGCACGATAAATAATAATCATAAAGTATTGATTACAAATACAAAACGACAAGTAATATCATAGTTATTAAAATAAGTATAAATAATAAAACTACAACATTATAAAACACTACACTAAAGCGAGACTAAATAGATAGATTTTTTGTTTACATGAAAGAATAGCAATACTTTTAGCTCCTTTACCAGTCTAAAGAATTTAAAATGGGCATTATCTGCGCTTTCCTTTTGGTTTTACTCGCTGATCGGTTGTATTTTATTACCCATACCCAATATGTATTTTTAATGAAAACAACAGTTGCTGGCATTGGAGTGAATGCCCCTTCATGCCGGTAGTGCTTTCAACACGGACTTAGTGTAACAAATATCTGTTAAGATTAAGTTATTCTCACTCTTGCCTGTTAAAGAAGTGGGTATCTCTTTGGTCCAAGGGAACAGTGAGGGTTAAGTTTAGTGATTCAAATGGAAGGTATGGGTGAGAATAAAACCATTTAGTGTTATTTATACAGTATGTTCTTTATTTCTCAAACAAGAGGTGGGTGAATGTACTAACTGTATATTTTATGTCAGTCAACAGCGGCTACTGTTCTTTTCCATGATGTGCTGGGGTGGTGGCATCGGGGCTGTTGAGGCCAGCAGATTGAACAAGCTGGTGAAGGAGGCCAGCTCTGTGGTTGGCCTACAGACAGACAGTCCGGAGTTGGTGGCGGAGACGAGGATTGCGGATAAGATCAAAGCCATCCTGGAAAACCCCTTTGGCCCTCTGTACGATGAGCTGTAGGCTGCTCATCTAGCCACTGGATCATTCCACCCAGGTGTAAAACGGACTATAATGCCACACAGCACACAGACCCAGTCTGTACAGTGTTTGCTCACCCAAGACACTCACTTCTCCCTCCTCTTGTCTCTCTGGTGGATCTGTTTGATACTTTGCCTCATTTATTGATATATTTTGTTATATTTAACACTATACTATATCCATACTGTACCATGTTATATCTGTTTACAATACTCTGCTGTTATTACTTATGCAATTATTTTTTGTTGCCAAATGCTCTTGTATAGTATATAGTATATTTTTTAAGGTCTATGTATCTCTGTTATTTCTTTATTTTACTTTCTCTACTAATGTATAGAAAAAAGCTTAATCTTATCTTTACAGTAAACATGAAAGCAGTCATCAAATATGCAACTAATGTTTGTACCATCTGAGGCTTAAGTGACAATCAATCAAGCACAGACTTGTGAAAGAAATTGCCCAGACAGTCATTGGATATATTTAATGAGGTCATATCACTGTCCAGTTTGTCTTATGTTATGTAATCAGTTTGAACATTGCTGGAGAGTTTTAATTTGCTAATACATAATTATTCTTTTTATCTTGTGAAGTATTCTGCTCTTTCTATTTCACTTTGATTATCCAAAGAGATTTATTGAGTCTTTATTCACTTGAAGCGGCCCACTTACCAGCAGAACAGCTTAAAGAGATTTCAAGGTGTGTAATCAAGTACATTTAATCAAATGTTGTATTTAAGTAAAACAAATTCCATCGGTATACATGAGAATTTCCATGTCATTCCACCTTATACTTCTACACTTCAGAGGCAAATGTTGTAGTTTTTATTCTACCACATTTATTTGACACATTACATATAAGAAAGACAGATTATGTGCTTAGGAATGCCCTGACTATTGAAGTTTTAAATCCAGGCTCACAGAAAACCTTTACTGTGTGGTGCACTTGTGGTATGTGTAATTGTATTATTTGACTTTTTAATTGTTCTAACTTTGTGTTATAGTGTCCCCAGCCTTTTGCCCAATGACAGCTGGAATTGGCTCCAGCACCTCTGCGACCCCATGTAAATATATGAAACGTGCCTTATGAATTAAATTGTCTTGCCTTATATGATATATGATGCAGTACTACATCACTAACCTATCCAGTAGAGTATTTAAAATTTGCCCCAAATTGAGTAACTACAGCATTAAGATGCCCTTACATGTATTTCTTAGTGATACAAAACTGCATAACATAATATTCTATAATAATATAATACCTTGAAAAAAGCCATTCTGCATATTGAATACTTTTACAATACTTTGAGTACATTTTTGATGATAATACCCATGTATTTTTACTTAGGTAACATTTTGAATTCAGTGATTTCTTTACTTAAATTAAATGATCTGAATACACATTTGGTATTTAATCCTTACAGCATATTTTCAGATTTGTTTTCCATCAGTATCTGTCCAGATGATGTTGAAAGCAAACATCTGTCTGATGTTTTTTTAACACTGACAGGGCCGAACATCTCTGTCACGCTGTTCTGTACTGAAACAAGAGACACTTGTTGATATGAAGGCCTGCTGCTGTTCACTGCGGCCTGAAGGCGAGTCTGGAAAACTCTTTAAAAACAGGATGTCTGTCAGAAACAGTGTAGGCCGCACAAAGAGTGACCTCTGCTGTACGAATGGGACAGAGAGCACCTCCATGTTAGTTCTGACGTACCCGCTGGTTTTACGACGGCGTGCTTACACAATGACAGTTTCCGTCACTTTGACTTGCAAATCGTAATCGCGTTGAACGAGCGTGTTTTTTTTTTGGTTTCTAATTTCCGTCGAAACGATACTTTGATCACCTCAGACTACCGATCGGTATCGGTTATTGTACCAAACACACAGAGACCATTTTTTTCTGATAACTACAAGTTGTCCGTGGTGTTCTTAAACTCTGAACTTCCAGCGCGAGGCCCAGCAGAGAGCTCGAGCGGCGGCTCCGAAAAGTTTGTTGTTGTCACGTGACGCGAGACGAATGTGGCGATAAAAGTTTGTTTAGGTAGTAAAACCAGGTGGCGTACTACATTAGCAAAAAAACCCGTTGGACACCGCTTCGACCGCACAATGCCTCAACCGAAACATCGAAAGATTGCTGTCATAGGTTACCGGTCTGTAGGTGAGTGAGCTAACATGCTAACAGGCTAGCAGGCTTTGTTTTCCTCGCGAGTGTGTGTCCGACTGACAACACATCACGTTTGTTCACGCTCCTTTGTGTTACCCGTGTTACAGCTGGTTTAATGAAGTGGACTCTGATAACCCTGATGTTCTTGTTGGTGGTGTTGTTGTGTGGCCACGTCTGTTTGTGCTTCGTAACGTGGTGTGAGAAAGCAAAGTTAGCTGAGCCGGTCACGTCCTGGTTCAGAGCTGTGTCAGTGTTTCGAAACTTTTAATCCAACACGTCAAACATAACGAGTGTGTAGAGGTTAACATTTAAAGAAATAAGCCTGTAGCCATATTGGACTTCCTCCCAACTGAATACAAGTGGTTTATATTGCTATGTGTCCTTGTGTGACCGGTGTGGCAGTAATTGATGAGACCTAATCAACACTTTCAGCCTCTGCGAACGTGTTTTTCTTTCTATTATACTTTATTATAGAGATGGCCAAAACGCAAAACCTCCTATCTGAAAAATGCACTTTTTTAAGAAAACTAAAAAAAACTTGTTCTTTTCTTGCAGAAAGCTATTTGTTAAGGACACCCAATACATAATACACTGTTTTGGGACTATATTACTATATTTTGTGTTAACAATACTGACTAGATATTAGTGCCTTGTACAGTGCACATAGGAGGTTTTTCCCCACTTTTCCTCAATCATTTTGCAGATAGGAGGTTTTGCACTTCAGCCATCGATAGTGTTTATTTTGATAGCAGCCAATAGGTATCTTTATATTATATAATAATATAATCTATATTTGGGCTGTGGCTGTAAAGATCACAGATCTTTACAGCTGTAGTAGCAGAAAGTGTAGTGTACAGGCCTATGTGAAGAGCATGATCCCTGTCAATATGTGTTGATCCTTTGGTCTGTATCATATTGTTGATCATCAACCATCTTGGCTCTAAATTATGACAACTAATGATTATTTTCATCAGCATCAGTTGTGATCACCGTTTCCCAAAGCATCAAGGTGATACCCCCAAATACTGTGACAGATAATGTAATGTGTAAAAGCTGAAAGCCATTAATAAGTCATGACAGTGTTGCAGTGTTTCTGTGTTATGTATTCAAATGTAGAAAATAGAGAAAGAAAAATAGAGTTTTAAATAATAGTGTTAGTGAAACAGCCATGTCATGTTTCTTCACAGGAAAGTCATCTCTTACAATACAGTTTGTGGAAGGACAGTTTGTTGACTCATATGACCCCACCATCGAAAACAGTAAGTGTCATTATTATATTGGCTGTGAGTTTTTCCAGAGCGTATCATAATGGATTTGGCTTTGTGTAAAGAAATGCTTTTTAAAACTTGTTCCTCCCTCTTTCCAGCCTTTAATAAATTGGTCAGTGTGAATGGTCAAGACTTCAACCTTCAGTTGGTTGATACAGCTGGACAAGTAAGTTGTTTATCTACCACCATACACTCTGATCTCTTCATTTGAATATTTAATCTGTATTATGATATGCACTCAGATGTCAGATTGACAAGCTATTTACCTGAAAGTGCCGGTCTTTTCACACCTTATAGTCTTGTATGTCTGACTGATCATTGAATAATGTGTTCTCTCTGTAATGTATTCTGTCTGTAGGATGAGTACTCAATTTTTCACCAATCCCACTCAATGGACATCCATGGTTATGTCCTTGTCTATTCAGTGACTTCCAGTAAAAGGTGAGTGGATGGTTGTGTTTTCATATCTGTATAAATAATGAGGCATACACTGTTTAAAGACTTAAAACATGCTATTACGTATGTTTTAACATGTTTATATACTTCTAACAGTGTCTTCTAATGACATGGGCTATTAGCGGTAACTATTACACATAATAATGCATGGAACAGTATAAAAATAAAAATGTTACATTTTATACTTTTTCAAAGAAAGTTGAATTAACTCTATAGTAATTTTTAAGGCTATAGTTTCTGGTGTTGCATTTAACTGCATGGGTGCCTGTTTGCCCGTTGCTATAACCAGATATGGGTATATAAGGATAAGGTTCTTAGGACTAGCGGCGTATTATAATAGTAAGTTAGTATAACCACACACGTTAGTTTCACACTGAGTCCACTCAGTATCTTAAAGTGTTTGTCTTGTACTATGTCTGTCTTTCTTCAGTTTTGAAGTTGTGAAGGTTCTACACGACAAACTGCTAGACATGGTTGGGAAGATTCAGTAAGTTCAGCTGGATCTTTTTAATTCAACACCTTCAGAAGTGTTTTCTTTTTTCCCCTAGTGATTTGTTTTTCACCTGCAATATTTTCTCTTTAGGGTCCCAACTGTCCTTGTAGGGAACAAAAAAGATCTCCACATGGAAAGGTAATCTAGAGTATTGGATATAAAATACAAACATATATTCAATTATAATATAATAATAATGCACATGTTACTGTTAAATAACGCTGATAATGCTTTCAAACACAATGAGTCACACTGTCAGGACATGACATCGTCCTTGGTTATAATTGACATCAGCATTATTGCGTATTTATTTTCAATTCCCATGTACACTGTTGTGTAAATGCAATATCTTTTCTTCTTTTTGTAAAATTAGCTAAAAACTGTAGTTCCCTGCTGTTTTTGGATATTATTTAGCCTTTTTAAAATAAGAGAATGTGTTTCGGACTTGTTTTTAAAGATTAACATCTTAAGAGGCTATGTCAGTGCTCATGGCAGAGAGCCACAGATAGGCCAGATAGTATTAAGACATACTAGCACATTTTTGGTTTTGACCTTTTCATGAAACTCATTGGCAATAATCAAAATACAGAATATTGCTAGCCTTAACTTTAAAAAAGTACCACCCACTCTATTTCATTCTGTCTGTCATCACACACTCATAATTCCGAAAGAGTACTACAAATTTGTGTATGCATGAAGTGAGAAGTGAAGTTTCAGTGAACTTTTCCAGGGTTATCAAGCCTGAGGAGGGAAAACAACTTGCTGATTCCTGGGGTGCTGCATTCATGGAGTCCTCAGCCAAGGAGAATGAGGTAATGAAGGATATCTTTTTTGAAAAACAACTTTTTGGTGCAGTCCACAAATCAGTTCTGTCACTGTTTCACACTCTGATTATTCTTGCCATCCAGACTGCTGTGGAGGTTTTCAAGCGGATCATTTTGGAAATGGAGAAAGCTGATGGAAATGCACCTCCAGAGGAGAAGAAATGTGCTGTGATGTAAAAGTGTATCCAGGACATCAGTAAACTCACTTGCTGAAGACAGGAGGCACAACCTTACCAGCTTGCCAATCGCAACCTCACCAACACCAAGACACTGCGGTGGAACTTCTCTGCTGCTTTCTGTGATAGATTGATCTACATAGCAAGGCAGCTGCCCAGACAGCTGATAAACTACCCCACTAATTTATAACCACAGGGAGATGTTTCTAAGAGCAACATTAATCTTTGTTTTAGACAAAGACTTGCTGTCAGTGAACACTCTTTCAATTTTGAAATGTAATCGATGTACTGGACAAAATCTTAAATTCAGCCAAATGATGAGAAAACAAATTATTATTGCCAAACACACTGGCCACAATGAATTGCATCAATTTTTTTCATGATCGTATTATAGTAATTTCTTGTAAATCTGATGTTTGAGACATCTTGGCTCACTTCTCGACTCTTCGAGAAGTTGAGTTAATGTACAGTGAGGGCTTGTTAATAACCCTTTTCAAGGACTGCTACTATTTAAGCAGGTCTTTTTTTTTTTTGACAGCGATGGAGAGTCACAGTACACATTGCTTTAAATGTGGTGTTAAAATGTCAGTATTTCTCACAAATGGTGGATTTTCCTTGAACACCCTGGAATGAGATTTCACATGGGAAATTTCACTGTGGTTTCACAGTTCTTCTCACTGTAATATTTATCAACTCATCTTCAGGTACCTTTTGTTGAACTGTGTCTTCACAATGGAGGAATCTATTTGTTTATCTAACAACTCACATATTTTAAGCTCTTCTGCCAAGCAGATTAGTCCTCTTCCATTGTTTCCGCAGTTTAATTTCTCTTCATTGACTGTAATAAAGATGTTATCTTATAGACAACCCTCAGATAAATTTAGTATAGCTTTGAATAGATATTTGGTATTTACCAGTCATGGCCTTTTTATACAATATAAATAGAATGTTAGAAATTGATTTAATACTATTGGTTATATCTTGAGTGGTGTAGGTTTGCCCTTCCTTCAATATCCTAAGTAGAGTATATGGTTATAAATGAGTTATAATTATGAACATTGTTGAGTTGCAGTTTGTTCAAATACATTTTAACACTGCGTAAGACTATTTAAGTGGTTGAAGGCCACAGGGTTAGCTGAGTAATTTTGAGCTCATGGTTTTGATTTGATGGTTCATGCAGGCTTCATAAAACCAAGCCAAGATGGCAGACAGTCCATTTAATTTATATTATGGACTGATTACTGTCAGATGCTTGATATCCTTAATGAATTGTTTTTCTTAGATTCTGTAGCCTTAAAAAGGACCTGACACAAAGTGGATTTTTCCCCCATAGTCCTCATGTTGCACCTATAGAGGGTAATTGTAACTTTTTATCAAGTGCTTTGCTGAGTAAGTAGCTGATTGATATGTGATTGACGATGGTTGAAGAGAAGCTGGTGATGCTGTGTCTTGTGCCTTTTTACAGTTATTCAGACTCCCTCGTCTGTTTCCTTTCATGACTCAAGGTGCTCTTAAAGGGTTGTTGTTTTTTTTTTTTTTTTCCTTCTGTTGACTTGATACCTTGGTCCAGGTGCTGTTGTACACCTGAATGCCAATACCCCCTAGTGGGTCAATGTTAATTCAGAAATCTTGCTGTAAACAGTTTTGTATATAAATAAATCTGTTACTCATTTGAGATGTTGTGCAAATTCTGGCTGCATTATTTAGAACAGTAGCATGTTTCACTTACACAGTTTACTACTGCTCAGCTTACAGTCGTTTACAATTGATGTACTACACAAAAGGGGAAATTTGTCTGCAAGGTACTAAAACTTCACTTGGATAACAAGTTACTGTCTAAAGTTCTGTAGGCACTCTCAGCATTAGCAGCATTGTGCCCAACATTTACAGAATATAAACATTTCTCCACTATCACTTACTGCACAAAAATGAAAGAGTATCCAGAATGGGGCGCTGCCATGTTGCGCTGATGACGTCATGAGGAGCCAGAGCCTGCGCAGTAGTAAACCAGGAAGGAGCTGCAGTATCAAGGTCCCGCCTATACACCTGCCTGACTCAATTGGTAATTGACTATTGGTAACTGTTAGCTAATGTTCACCTGCTAAATCTAAAGTTATGTCTCCTCTTGACATTCTTGCTCTACAATTAATACCTGAAAAGACTTTTTGCCTCTGCAACTACCTGACTTTGACAGCTGTCAATCATGTTGTTTCACCCTGTTTTTACAACATCAAATAACTAATTGAGCCAACATCATTTTGATGAAAACTGCGTGAAATGATAGAAACCATCTTTGAAATGAATTTATTTTGATATGTACTTTGATTTTTTTAGTTTGGCCCATGTCCCATCTGCTAACGTGGAGGGGGC